>MU738753.1:64445-75823 GCA_026770625.1 Nicotiana glauca | reverse complement strand
GAAGGGGTGTTTAGCTTATTTGGCATATGTTCGCGATTCCAGCACGGAGGTTCCTTCTACTGATTCAGTTCCTATAGTTCGGGAGTTTGCAGAGGTTTTTCCTTTAGACCTGCTGGGTATGCCGCCCGACAGGGATATTGATTTTTGTATTGATCTGTCCCCAGGCACGCAGCCCATTTCTATTCCGCCGTATCGTATGGCCCCGCCAGAGTTGAAGGAGCAAAAGGATCAGTTGCAGGACTTGCTTGTGAAAGGCTTCATCAGGCCTAGTGTTTCTCCTTAGGGTGCACCAATTCTATTTGTGAATAAAAAGGATGGATCGATGAGAATGTGCATTGATTACCGGCAGTTGAACAAGGTGACAATAAAGAACAAGTACCCACTGCCGAGGATTGATGATTTGTTTGACCAGTTGCAGGGTGCGAAGGTATTTTCAAAGATAGATTTGAGGTCAGGTTATCACCAGTTGAGGATTAGGGCATCTGATGTCACTAAGACAGTATTTCGCACTCGGTACGGGCATTATGACTTTTTGGTCATGTCATTTGGGTTGACCAATGCCCCAACAACGTTTATGGAGTTGATGAACTGAGTGTTCACGCCTTATTTGGACTTGTTCGTGATAGTTTTCATTGATGATATTCTTGTGTACTCCCGCAGTCAGGAGGAGCACAAGCAGCACCTCGGAGTGGTTCTTCAGACTCTGAAGGATAGTCAGTTGTATGCCAAGTTCTCAAAGTTGCGAGTTCTGGTTGAGTTCTGTTGCACTCCCGGGTCACGTTATTTCAGCAGAGGGTATTCAGGTGGACCCGAAGAAGATTGAGGCAGTCAAGAACTGGCCTCGACCAGCGTCAGCTACTGAGATTCGGAGTTTCTTGGGGTTAGCTGATTATTATCATCGATTTATAGAGGGATTCTCATCTATAGCAGCCCCGATGACCAGGTTGACCCAGAAGGGTGCTTAGTTCCACTGGTCAGACGAGTGCGAGGAGAGCTTTCAGAAGCTCAAGATAGCTCTGACTACGGCACCGATCTTGGTTTTGCCCTTAGGTTCAGGGCCTTATACTATTTATTGTGATGCTTCCCGTATTGGGCTTGGCGTAGTATTGATGCAGGATGGCATAGTCATTGCTTATGCTTCGAGGAAGTTGAAGATTCATGAGAAGAACTACCTAGACCATGATCTAGAGTTGGCAGCCATTGTTTATGCGTTGAAGATTTGGAGGCATTACTTATATGGTGTGACGTGTGAGGTGTACACTGATCACAAAAGTCTGCAATACTTATTCAAGCAGAAAGAGTTGAATTTGAGGCAGCGGAGATGGTTAGAGCTATTAAAGGATTATGATGTTACTATTTTGTACCACCCAGGGAGAGCCAATGTGGTGGCGGATGCATTGAGTAGGAAGTCAGCCAGCATGGGTAGTCTTGCTTATGTTCCGGTCAGCTAGAGACCGCTTTCTTTGGATATTCAGGCTTTGGCTAATTGGCTTGTGAGGTTGGACATTTTTGAGCCTAGCNGTCCTGAGAGACACTGTGCAGCGTGGAGGTGCCACGAAGGTGACTTTAGATGCGGATGGTGTTTTGAGGTTGCAGGGGCGAGTATGTGCTACCAATGTCGATGGTATTCGAGAGTTGATCATAGCTGAGGCCTATAGTTCTCGGTATTCTATTCACCCAGGCGCCGTGAAGATGTATCAGGACTTGCGGCAGCATTATTGGTGGCATAGGATGAAGAAGGACATTGTTACATATGTGGCTCGATGTTTGAATTATCAGCTGGTCAAGAATGAGCATCAGAGGCCTGGCGGTGTGTTTCAGAGGATTGAGCTTCCCGAGTAGAAGTGGGAGCGGATTACCATGGACTTTGTTACTGGACTTCCGATGAGCCGGAAGAAGTTTGATGCTATTTGGGTCATTGTTGATAGGCTGACCAAGTCAGCACATTTCATTCCTGTTGCCACCACCTATTCATCAGAGAGACTTGCTGAGATCTACATCCGAGAGATTGTTCGCCTTCATGGTGTGCTGACATCCATCATTTCGGATCGGGGTACGCAGTTTACCTCGCGCTTTTGGAGAGCAGTTCAGCAGGAGTTAGGCACCCAGGTTCAATTGAGTACAACATTCCATCCTCAGACAGATGGTCAGTCCGAGAGGACTATTCAGATATTGGAGGATATGCTTCGAGCCTGTGTTATTGATTTTGGAGGCTCTTGGGACCAGTTTCTACCTTTAGCAGAGTTCGCCTACAACAACAGCTACCAATCCAGCATTCAGATGGCTCCTTATGAGGCGTTGTATGGTAGGCGATGTCGGCCTCCAGTTGGATGGTTTGAGCCGGGAGAGGCTCGGTTATTGGGTACAGATTTAGTTCAGGAGGCCTTAGATAAGGTTAAGATCATTCAGGACAGGCTTCGTTCGGCTCAGTCGCGGCAAAAGAGTTATGCGGATCGCAAGGTTCGAGATGTAGCTTTCATGGTTGGTGAGCGAGTATTGCTCCGTGTATCGCCTATGAAGGGCGTGATGAGATTTGGGAAGAAGGGCAAGCTTAGCCCTAGGTTCATTGGCCCATTTGAGATTCTTGATCGCGTGGGAGAGGTGGCTTATAGGCTTGCCTTGCCACCTAGCTTGTCAGCCGTGCATCCAATGTTTCATAGGTCTATGCTCTGGAGGTACCACGGAGATCCTACCCACGTGTTAGAATTCAGCACTGTCCAGTTGGACAAGGATCTGTCCTACGAGGAGGAGCCGGTAGCTATTCTAGACCGGCAGGTTCGACAGTTGAGGTCGAAGGGTTTTCCTTCAGTGCGTGTTCAGTGGAGAGGTCAGCCTCCTGAGGCATCGATCTGGGAGTCCGAGTTTGATATGCGAAGCCGTTACCCTCATCTATTTACTGACTCCGGTACTTCTTTCTTTTGTCCGTTCGAGGACGAACGGTTGTTTTAGAGGTGGAGAATGTGACGACCCAAAGGGTCATCACCGTATTTCCCCCTTTTTTCGCGCTTTCGAGGCCTTGAAAACCTCATTTTTAGTTGCCTCGATTTGTGTGCGCAGTCCGGGCGTGAAGCCGGAAAGTTTTTATGTTAAAATATGTAAATTCTGTGAAAACAATTTGAAGAATTATGATATTAATATTGATATTGTTGACTTTGGTCAACATTTTGGGTAAACGGACCCGGACCCATGATGTGATGCTCCCGAGAGGTCCGTAAAAAAAATATGGGACTCGAGCATGTGCCCGGAGTCGAAATCCAAGGTCCAGAACCCCGGTAAAACAATTTTTCTGTTAAATTGTTTTCTGAATTTATTAAGGAAAAATAGAAATGAAAATGAGCTAGAAAATATAGGTATCGGGCTCGTATTTTTGTTCCGACGCCCGGTACAGGTCTTAAATATGCTTTAAACGCTTTCTGTAAAAAATTTGGTCGAAATCGGACGTTGTTTGACGTGTTTCGGACCTAGATATATAAAGTTCAAGGTTGATGAACTTTGAAATGAAAATCATGACTTTTGAGGCTCGATTCTATGTAAATGATGTTATTTTGGCGATTTGATCGCGCGAGTAAGTCAGTAGGATGTTGTTGGAGTTATGTGTATGTTTTGTTTGGAGCCCCGAGGGCTCGGGTGAGTTTGAGTAGGTCCCGGGAGGCCTTAGGCTTATATATCAGGTGTGGCAGTGTAGCAAGTCCCACGCGGTGTCTGTGCGGTCCTCGTGGGCAGGGTCAGAAAGTCGTTGGTTTAAGTTTAACCAGCGCAGCCGCCCATCAAATCAGTGCAGTCCACGCTGGAAGCCACGTGGCCACGACGCATTTCTGTGCGGTCCGCGTGTCTAGGTTAAGAGAAGCCAGGTGCAGGTCCACCAGCGCGGCCGCACACCAAAACAGTGCGGTCCGCGCTGGGTAGGTTCAGAGAACCAATTTTCTTCCCTTTTTCGGTGCGGCAGCATGGCATTTTTGTGCGGTCCGTGCCAGCCTTCAGTAAAGTATATAAATCCGAGATTTTCAACTATTTTACACTTTTTTCAAAACCCAAAACATAGGAGGCGATTTTCCAAACAATGCTTCTTCTTCAAAACGATTGGTAAGTGATTTCTAACTTATTTTCTTCACTCTTTAACATCTTGTAACATGATTTCAACTTAAATCAAGGATTTTCATAAAAAGGGGATTGGGGGTTTGGTTAAGGATTAGGATTTTCAAAAATTGAGAAGTTGGACCTCAATTTGGGGTCTGATTAAAAACTAATCATATAATTGGAATCATGGGGGAATGGGTAACCGAGTTTTGGTTCGAACCTCGGGTTTTGACCACGCAGGCCCGGGGGCGTTTTGGGAAATTTTGAGTAAAACTTTAGGAAATTCGTTTTCATGCATTCAAGTTGATTCAACTAGCATTTGTTAATGCATTCAAGTAATTTGTGACTAGATTTGGGCGGTTTGGTGGTGAATTCGAGGGGTAAAGCTATTCTAGAGGCTTGAGTGGACTTTTGGAGCATTTGAGGTAAGTGTTTGATCTAACTTTGGCTTGAGGGAGTAGGATTAGAGTATTACAAATTGCTATTTGCTAAATGATTGAGTGCGGTGTATAGGCGTGGTGACGAGTGTCTATACACCAGAGTCTAACATGACCGTGGGTCCTTGTTTGTACTTATTTTTGAGATAATTTGAAACTCTTGTAAGCTAATAAATGATAACTACATAATGTGAAGAGTTTGAGGATAAATCAGGAAATATTAACACTTTGGAGTGTTGGTTCGAATGATAACTACCATTGACTAATAGATGAAAGTATTGAAAGGAGTTGTGATTGATCCCTTGCCGCGATTTTGGTATAAATTGAATACTCCCTTGCCGGGATTTTTGGTATAAATTGAACACTCCCTTGCCGGGATATTTGAGTTGTTAAATATATTCGCTCGTTGGGATTTTTCTATTTTTGATGTTACTCTCCTCGCACCTGAGTTGCGAATGACGTTGGGTGAGTTTTGTTGGTATATATTAAGGATCAGGTTGGACGCTGCAACGGTACTAAATGTTAAGGATCGGGTTGCACGCCGCAACGGATTAATTGTTGAGGATCGGGTTGCACACCGCAACGGTGTTAAATGTTGAGGATCGGGTTGCGCACCGCAACGGGAATATGGACTGAGTATATTGTTCTGTGTGTGAGTTTTTCGATATTTCTTTATCAGTTATTATTTGCTCCGTTTTCACTCTTGTTAGCCGATTTCTATATTTGAATTGTTGTACCCCCCAGCATGCTTCTCTCCCCTTTTAACTGTTTATATTAGCATATTCTCCTATTATTGTATATGTCCGTACAGGTTGTTTGTGGTAAGTCCTGTCTAGCCTCGTCACTACCTCGCCGGGGTTAGGCCAGGCACTTACCAGCACATGGGGTCGGTTGTGTTGATGCTACACTTCTGTGCCTTTTTGTGCACAGATCAGGAGGCAGCTTGCGGACCGCCGCGACAGTTCTAGACCGGGAGCCGAGCTTCAGTCCAGAGACTCTCAGGTAGCTTAGCTGACGTTTGCGGGCTCGGAGTCACATCTATGTCACTTTAGTTTGTTTATTTTTATCGAGATAGACTATTGTGTATTTTCTTTCAGACTGATGTTTTTAGTACTCCTTAGTAGTCCGTGAGTGGTGACACCAAATACTGGGTGGGGTTATATTTTAAACTTCCGCATTATGATATCGTTTTTGTTAAAAGTCTTTCGCATATTTTAAGTATTTATTTCAGTTTGTCTTATTGTTCTAGATAAAAAATTTGTGAAATGCTTAAATAGTTGGCTTGCATAGCTCGGATAAGAGGCGCCTTCACGACCCCGATGGTGGGAAATTCGGGTCGTGACAGTGCTACATTCGTGTTATGATTGTAGGTGGATCTATAGCAGGCACTCCAGTCCATCGGCAGTAGCACCTGCTCCACTTTTCGTCAGTTGCATTGGTAAGCCCCTTTCCTCTCGGGCCCTGCATGGCTCATGCCACTTTTATTTAGGAGTCTATTTTGGTATTTGTGTAAGGGATAGTCGGAGCCTTGTTGCCGGCATTTCTGTATTATTCTTCAGTTGTGTTTATGTGACGACTCAGCCTATTGTCACGTGAGTTACCGCCCCGTTTCCCCCATACTATGTTGTTCTATGTTTCAATATCAGTATTCAAGTTAATTGGATAGAATTGACTTGGTTTTAGTTGGAAATGAGGCACATAGTCTCATTGAAGGAAGCTTGTTTTGGAAAAGACAACCGGAAGTTGACTATATAGTTAGGAGGATCGGATGTGAATTCTGGTGATTTGGTTAGCTCCGGGAGGTGATTTGTAGCTTAGGAGTGCGATCGGAATTTATTTTGGAGGCTCGGTGTAGAATTAGGCTTGAATTGGCGAAATTTGAATTTTAGCGAATTCCGGTTGATAGGTGAGATTTTAATCCGAGGGTCAAAATGGAATTCTGTGAGTTGCTGTAGCTCCGTTAGGTGATTTTGGATATGTCTGCAAATTTTCAGGTCATTCAGACATCGTTTGGTTGGGTATTTGATCGGAAATGCATTTCGGAAGATCTTGAAGAACTTAGGCTTTGATTTGATGAAAATTGAGGATTTTGATGTTAACGATAGTGTTTTGATGATTCGATCAAGTTTGAATAAGGGAATAGATCATGTTTGGGCCTTTGGTTGAGGTCCCGGGGGCCTCGGGGTGATTTCGGGTGGTTAAACTGAGAATTTTGAGTTTGGCTTCAGGTTTGGATTGGCTGGTTCTGTTGTTTCCACATCTGCGGAAAAGGGACCGCATAAGCGATTCTGCAGATGTGGCTATGGGGTCGCAGAAGCAGTCCAAGATGGGGCTTGGCAACTTCCGCAGAAGCGGAAGGCAATCTACAAAAGCGGACATCGCAGGAGCGGGTTTTGATCGCAGAAGCGGTCCTGAGGATTTTTGAATTTGACTGCAGAAACGGTCCTTTTGCGCAGAAGCGGGAGCCGTAGGTGCGGTCTCCCAACCGCAGAAGCGGATTTTTGGGAGGTTAATGAAGACCGCAAAAGCGGAAATTTTGCCGCATAAGCTGAAGCGGGACCGCATAAGCAAAAATCAGCCTGGGCAGAAGGGATTTAAAATGACATTTCATCCGCGACTGGGGGTTATTTTCCCCTATTGTTGAGCATCTTGGAGAGCTTTGGGTGAGAAAGTTCGAGGGTTTTGACTGAGAATCGAATGGAGGTAAGTTCCTTGGCCTAATTATTCAAGTTTATGGTAGAATTTACATGGAAATTGGTGGAAATCCATTGAAAAGGGGGTTAAGCTAGGGCTTGAGTTTTAATATTTCAAATTGGAATTCGATAGGTCATTTGAGCTCGGATTTGGGAGTTCTTGGTATGTATGGACTCATGGCAAGACGAGAAATCCGGTAATGTAAGTTTTATAATTTTTCGAGAAGCGGTCCCGGGGCTCGGGTTTTGCTAGTTTCGAGGTTTTTGCTATAATTCGATTATTTTCGATTCGGTAATGTCCCATTTGCATATTTTAATGTATTCGCTCTGGTTTTGGTTAGATTTGACGCGCGTGGAGGCCAATTTGAGGTTCAAAGGCATCGCGAGCTAGAGATTTCACCGGTTCTAGGTGAGTAATACTTGTGAATGATATCTTGAGGGTTTGAAACCCCGGATTTGCACATCATAGTGCTGTATTGTGGTGACTTGCACGCCAGGTATGAGCGTGGGGTAGAGCACGTGATTGACTGAAAACTACTTGATGCTATCATGATTTGGGCTGATTGCCATATTTGGGCTTCGTGCCAACTATGTGAATCCTTCGGGGATTGATATTACTGTTTTAGCATATCTTACATATCATTTGGTTTCAGACCAAGGTTTTAAATACTGTTTTGCAAACTCAGCCATGCTTCTAAGTTTTGAAAACTTAAATGACATTTTTAATGTATTTCGCGCTGGAAACATCTATTTTGTAAATGCCCAAGGGGCTTACTATATTATTTTCTGGACTGATTATAAAGTGACTTGAAACAGTGGTAACAATGACACTGTATGTTATACTTGAAACAGTGGTAACAATGACACTGTAATATATACTTGGAACAGTGGTAACAATGACACTGTGTGATATAAATTGGTCAGGTAACAATGACTGACCAAGATATTGCGCTTGGGTTGTCGGAGCCTCTCCGGAGTCTGTACACACCCCCAGTGAGCGCAGGGTACCCAAATGGATCGGGCTGCGCGCCGCAGCGGTCATGTGCATTCATGCATTCATTCCTGGTTGTACTACGTGGCATGATTTTTTTTTTGCACTCACATATCATTGGCATACGTACTATTACTTGCCTTGTTGACTAGATACCCTAGTATTACATGTTATGGAGTGCTGAGCCCGAGAGGCTGATGTTGTACTTTGTGAGTTGGGAGTGAGCCTGCGGGGCTGATACTGCACTGAGTTGAAAGTACTCACTTTACTCCCTGCACCTCGCGTGCAGTTGCAGGTACTGTTCACCCGGTAGCGGGTTAGTAGCGGATTGAAGGTATTGCTATCGTAGCTAAGCAAGGTGACCGTCGGCGTTCGCGGAACCAAGATTCTTTTTCTTCTTGATTTCCAGATTTTACTCTACGTATTATAGACTTTAAAATTGTAATAAAGATCTTCCTCGATGCTCGTGACTTGTGACACCCCGATTGGGCTGAGTTAGGCTATAATATTGATAATTAATGTTCTTTAAGTTGTATTTTTCCATCTATTTATGTTTAGTAAGTGTTAAAGAAACGAATTAGGATAGTTGGCTGGCCTTGTCTTCACGAGAGGCACCATCACGACCGGGTATGGATATTGGGTCGTGACAGTTTAGAGGCTCCGTAGACAGGTTATGGGTAGTGTCGGATATTGGAATTAAGATTGAAATATTGATGTTTGGCAACAATTTACAAAACTTGTAATATTTTGACATTTATGATTTAAGCTGCTAATGGAAATAAAATGGAATTGTTAATAAAATACTTACTATGTATGATTAATAGAGCCCAACTCTTATTTAATTATGAGTTGGGTTGGGTAGTATGTATGAAACCTGTTAGGCTTGCTCAGTCGGATTTACTCGGTTGAGCGCCGGTCGCGCTCCTCGGATTTTGGGGCGTGACAGTTGAAAACATACTCTCAGTCATATCCTTAACTTTAAAACATAATATGAACCGGCCTTAGTAATTTGCGCTCTAAATGAGAAATACCTGGGGTTGGAAACCCCGTCTTAGCTGAGTGGGCCCGAGAGGCCAAGTCTATATTGACTGAGAGGGGTCAAGGACCCCATAGTGAGGGTATTTGATATACACCGGATTGGGCTTCACGCCGCAATAATATATACATATACATGTATGGATCGGACTGCACGCCGCAGTAGTATGTTATAAGGATCGGACTGCATGCCGCAGTGATATATTATATGGATCAAACTACACGCCACAGTGATATATTATACGGATCGGACTGCACACCGCAGTAATATATTATATGGATCGGACTGCACGCTGCAGTGATATGTTATGTGGATCAGACTGTACGCCGCAGTATTATAGCGGTTGGGCTGTAGGAGCCCCTCCGGAGTCTGCACACACCCCCAGTGAGCGCAGTCGACTATTATTATTGGATCGGGCTGCGCACCGCAGCAGTATTGGTAAATTGTCGGACTGTAGGAGATTTTTACCAGTTTTCCCTGATTAGCGGATATCTACTGCCTTACTGTTGGTTATAGAACTGTGTAGTGTTCTTACATGATTTCTTACTTTTAGTTGTTATTTATTGCTATTACTCACTGAGTTGGAGTGCTCACTTTACTCCCTGCACCTTGTGTGCAGATACAAGGATCCCGGAAGCATAGCTGAGGTTATTGTTGCAGCCTAGTTCAATTGTCGGAGTCATCGAGGTAGCTGACGGCGTTCGCAGAACCCGATTTCTCCTTTTGACTTTTCTTTTACTCATGCACCTAGACTTTCATATGTATAGGATGTTGCTCAGTTGTATCTAGAGGCTCTGACTCATGACGCCAGATCTGATATGGGCTGTTTTGATATTATTGTGGTTTCCGCACGGTTTTTATTACTATCACAGACTGAGATTTTGCTTAATTGATATTTTAATTTAGAACACTGATAAGGAGCTTTATAAACTTGGGTTGAGAATGTTCTAAAGGTCGGGCTTGCCGAACAAGGTGATGGGCGCCATCACGATCGGGATTTGGGTCGTGACAATATGGGGATTAAAATGCCCTAGGAAGATTAATTTTTTTTATATGAAAATGTTAACACTCAAAGCTCACTACTAGGGAGTACCTAGGGTAAATTGGTGTTAACCTAGACCCAAATTGCCCAATTTATAAAGTTAGCGAATCTCTTCTCCATATTTTGTGGAACGTAAAGTAGCAAAACAATTCTGGGCATATATAGGGGTCCATTTAAACAACCCTATGCCACAAGAGCACTGGGTGAATTTCCTAAGAAAAATAACACCTAACATACCAAACAATCTCATCACTTTGGAAGAGGTTTTTTCATTTGCATTATGGTCAATTTGGAAAAATAGAAACGAGAACAATATAAATAACACTGCCAATAAAATCTACACCACTAAAATGTTTAATTATTGAATGGAGTATTTCTTCCTTGCTACTGCACACACTACTAGTAATAGGTCCATTAAGGTGAAGGTCAAGTGACACCCATCTCCTAAGGATTAGTACAAGATCAATATCGATGGAGCCTTAAACGAAGAGAATTTACATGGGGGCATAAGTGGAGTCATAAGAAATAATAAGGGAGAATGGATGCTGGGATACTACAAAAAGTGTGAAAGTATATCGCCCATCCATGCAGAACTGCTGGCCTTTCGACAAGCACTGCAAACAATTCTGAAGGGAAATTTCACACCATATGAAATAGAAATGGATGCTACTGAGGTAATACGTTTCTGGGAAGAAGATTATCCTACTTACAATAGTTTACTTAATGAATACAGGTACTTCAAGGAGAAGCTAATGGAGAGGGGAGAGATCAGATTGAAGCATAACTTTCGCGAGGGGAACAAAGTGGCACACCAATTGGCCAAGAGAGCACTACTTTATCCTAGCTATAATATCACAAGCTATTTTGCGGAACCTCCTAATTTTGCCCTAAATGTGTATTTTGCGGATAAGGATGATTGTAATAGTCTCCGGACATGTAGTTTGTTTGCATGTAATATTTTGGCTTCACTAGGTAATGAAAATGCTCTAGGGGGCATGAACCAATTATGTACTAACGGCAGCTCTATGGGGCACGGTCTCTAAGACAATGTCGTTGATATATATATATATATATATATATATATATATATATATATATATAT
>MU738753.1:0-13372 GCA_026770625.1 Nicotiana glauca | reverse complement strand
ACAGAGACGTCTGTATTTATCCTCGAGAGGTTGCAGAACCTTTAGGAAAACTTCTTTTCTTGGAATTCTTATCGTGCGTACTTGATTCAGCTTGAGATATAACTCTTGAAATTCCTTCCACACGTCTGTATACGCACGTGGGCGCTCGGTATTATAAGTGCCCTGATGGCTGGTGATTTCCAGATCGAGGGGCGAGATGTGATCTCGTGAGTTCGATGTTGGGCCAGTCTGGAGGACTTGAGGCCAGATCTTGCCTATGGATGGAGCACTGAGGTGCTGATCGTGTGAGAAAGTGTTTTGAACTTATATGTTCGATATTGTCACTATTAGCCGGAATGGCGGTTTGGTACTCACGTGATGAGTATGTTAGTACTGTGAGATGTTATTATATGACTTGGTAATGACGAAGGAGTCTGCAGGATAGTAGATGGACTGTTAAGTGATTCGATTCCTATTGTGGCTTGATGTGCAGTCCGTAATATGGGCGCGTGAAGAATGTTTTCGTATCTCCTAGTTGGAAGTTAAGTGAAATACTTGTGGCGGAATGAGTTCAAACTCAAGAAGACTAAAATGGCTGTGTTATGTGTATAATGGTGGAAAGTGTGCTGAAATACTAAATTGAGGCGAAGTAGGTGGGATATCTCCTGCGGAGTGTTCTTAAGGGGTACGATTTTTATGTATATTGTTAAAAGATCTCATGTGTGATTGAAAGCTACGTGTTGTAACTTGATAAATTCGGGTCGCTTAAGGGAGTGGACTCAGTTGATGTGGGAATGGATGCGAGGTTTGCAGAGGATTTCAGAATTGGATGATCTGCGTTTTCAAAAACTTGTAGATGATTGAGTTTAATCTCATTGTGGCATCATTAGAGTGAAAGTGTTATGAAATGATTAGGGTGTCTTGATGTATGGCTTCGAGCCAAGTTGGGGAGGTTGCTATTGAATAGCTGACTGCACGATTATGTGCTATGTTGTTTCCGTTTTGAGGTATGCTGGCGGATTAGTCCTGGTTGCAGAAAAGGAGCCGAGGATGGCATGAGTAAAGCAAAATTTTGATAAAGGTTATATGGTACTTCGTAGATGTGTGAAGAAAATAGGATGTCTTGAGCCGTTAATGATAAAGAATGTTCAGTGTGTAGAAAAGGAAGATGTTCGTTGAATTGGAATGAGATCACATCCTTCGGTGTCAGAGTGCAGATAAGGCACGAGTGGTTCTGTTCGTTAAGTCAGATAATTTACAGTTGTGTAAGAGTGAATGACTCTCGAGAATGGTTTTATTGGGTTCAAGATTTTGCATGTAATCATAAGGTGTCTTAAGGTTGTGTATGTGGCTAGAGACTGTATTTCCATTAGGAAGAGATCAAGACTTGTGGTATTTTATGATAATTATTATGAGATTCTATGTATCAGTAACTAGGAAGTAATGGTAACGAATTCATATTCGTAGGAAGTTCTTCAAAGTAAAGTATTCTGGAACGTGGTATTTCTGGGAAGCATTGAGAGAGTATTCGGTGGCCTATGAGTCTTACACAGTGTGGTCTTATGTTCGAATCTCCTGTGGCGAGCCTGGATTGAGGCATTGTGATGATATAGCAAGGGAGAAATATCG
The DNA here is from genome assembly GCA_026770625.1 of Nicotiana glauca. Classification (NCBI taxonomy): domain Eukaryota; kingdom Viridiplantae; phylum Streptophyta; class Magnoliopsida; order Solanales; family Solanaceae; genus Nicotiana; species Nicotiana glauca. Next base: position 11,764 of record MU738753.1, on the reverse strand, counting down.
AGTGGATGATGAATAAAAAGAGAAATTTGATAGACGGATTAGCTTGATAATAGACTGAATTGGTATGGTAAGGGTAGGATTAATTCCCTCTATGTGTTCGAGGTAATGGATTCGTACATATATTTTGTAGCAAAGCTCTTGGGTTTTGACGGCTTGCTCAACTTGGTTTAGATAAAAGGATTCAGTCCCGGTAGTTTAGCTTGTACAACTGGAGTTGGCAGAGGTGTTCTTGTTGGGTCTTTCCGTGGTTTGAAGATGAGTATATTTCTTATGGGTATGCGAAGCATGGAGTGTGTAATGATTTTTCTTCTAAATGGGATCAATGAAAGTTCTTGACCAGTTGAGTGCGTCGATGTCTACGGCACGGAAGGGAGATAAAAGTTCTCATGTTATCCTAGTATGGCTTGGTATATTAGACTTTGCATGCGATATTGAGATGTAGACTGGTTGTCGCAATGTGGGTTATTCTAGATTATTGTGCTATGGTCTATGTCGGAAAATGCCATCGGTTGCATGGCGGTGGTGCATGGGATTATGTTATAGCAGAGTGGTTGGTAGTCCAAAGATCAGCGGATGGCAGGGAAGGATTGCTTTCCTTAATTGGGCCTTTGTGACGGATGTCAGTATAGCGGTTTCTACTATTGATTCAGTTTAGGTATTGAGGGACTTTTTGCGGATGCATTCCTTTTGGCCGGGCATGTCGTCAGGAGGGATTGTGGATTTCAGTATGGATTTGGTGTCAGGCAGAGTATCGTATGGCTCCGGCATGAGTTATAGTACTGGAAGGAGCAGCTTCAGGCTTCTTGGTAATGAGCTTGTTAGTGATCACAGGAGATCTATGAGTTGCTATTTCGGTGTTGTGAGGCGTTGTGATTTCAGACTGTGGGCACATATAGTGCGGTGGTATCGAGGAATTTGAGGGGAAAACCCCAGTTGCGCTTGAGTTTGTAGCTTATAATGCTATATGTAGATATTATATGCACTCTGTATGCTTACGACCGGTACTCGGTATTTTGTTGTAATGAGCAAATTTGGCTCAATCTGCATCTCCTTATGTGAGATATATGTGTGGATCGGGTGGCACGCCGCCACGCGTATGTTATCAGGATCGGGTTGCACGCCGCAACAGTGTGATGTTGAGAACAGTTTTCCATATGTTACTTGGTATGTCTTGCTTCTTGGTTTCCAAAGAAAGTCCGTATTGGGTGTTGCTCGGGGAATAGCGCATAGGTTGTGTCCTTTCAGGATTAAATGGTGTATATTACTTACTTCACCGTGGATGTGATGGATCGCTTGGTTTCAGACACCAATCTGTGTGTGGCTGTCTATTTTGAGCATAGCGACTTGCGGTACTTCATGTGTAACAGTGTTTGGATAAGATCGCGCATTGTAGCGAGGCTACGTGGAGATTAAACCCTTCGGGGTAGGTTCAGGTATTCTATTTCTATGATGTGGGACGGGGTCCCAGCCTTGGGTTGTGATGATACCGCGGAATTTGAGTTACAACTCTTTCGTTTTAGTCATTTGTCATGATTTGAGTATGTTCAGACCGCCCATCATTGGTGCGTGGATTATGCAGGTTGTGTCTTAGGCCTGTGATAAGCTGTCATATCACCCGAGTGGTGTGTTGAATTCAAGGTGATCATTGTAGTTATTAGTAAATGCGAACTGATGTGATTTTGGCCGGTTAGAGGATTTATATCGAGGTTTGGCTCAAAAATCTGCTGTGGTATTAGTCAAAAAGGAAGTGGTTGCATGAGTGGTTGATCTGAGAAATGGTTACGGTTTGCTGTGTGTTTCATTATCATTGATAGGATATGAAGTGTTGGAATGGGGCTTTAGCTAATAAGAGGTTTCTATCGGTATATGGTTGTTGTGGACAGCTGCTGTGAATAGAAGTTATCATTGCAGGTGCTGGATTATGTGATATATCATGTGATTTCATTTGAGGATGCGAGTATGGGTTATTACAGCTGGTTCGAGACTATTCAAAGTATAGGTGCGAGGTTTGATCGTATTGATGGTTTCAGAAGTGAAAAGGTAGTTATGAGAATTATGGGCTAGACTAGATTGGTAATTTCAGCCATGTTGTGTTGTCGGACCTATAAGAGATAGGGTGACGAGGGATCACCTATGGTATATGCTTGGTAACATCATTCAGCTATTGGTTGGCTTCTAGAACAACTCTGGGTACGCTCGTGTATATGCTTTGTTTAAGTTGGGGAGGATGTGACGACCCGACCAGTCGTCTCATGCGTTTCCGTCCCGTTCTCCCCGTTTTATGCTTCCTCGCGTTTCAGTATATATGTTTGGTGAATTTGAAGTGATTCGAATAGAGTTTGGTAAGAAATGAGACGATTAGTCTCTTTAAGGAAGAATTAGTTTGGAAAAGTCAATCGGATGTAGACTTCTGAGTTAGAGGGCTCGGAATTGAATTCTGATGATTTGGTTAGTTTCGGGGGATGATTTAAGGCTTAGAAGTGCAATCGGAAGTAATTTTGGAGGTCCGGTGAAGAAGTTAGCCTATTTTGGCGAAGTAAGTATTTTGGCGATTTCCGGTTGATAGGTGGAATTTTGATCCGGGAGTCGGAATGGAATTCCGAGAGTTCAGTAGCTTCGTCAGGTGATTTTGGACTTGTGTGCAAAATTTCAGTTGATTCGGAGGGTTTTAGGTCGGGTTTTTGATTGAATGTGAGTTTTGAAAGTTTTAGTTGAACTTAAGCCTTGATTTGATGATATTTGAGGATTTTGATGTTAATTATAGTATTTTTATGGTTCGAGCAAGTTTGGATAATGTTTTAAGTTATGTTGGTGCTTTTGGTTGAGGTCCTGGGGGCCTCAGGTGTGTTTCGAATGCCCAACGGGTCATTTTTTGATGGTTTTGAACTGCTGTTGCTGGTATCTGGTATTGTCCTTCGCGTCCGCGAGGTCCTATCGCGTTCACGAAGAAGAAATTGGCTTCTGAGACTTTTGGTCTTCGCGTTCGCGACAGTGCTTCGCGTTCGCGAAGAAGGAATTGTCATCTGGGACTTTTGTTCTTCGCGTTCGCGACAGTACTTCGCGTTCGCGATGAAGGAATTTTCTGTCGCGCAAGTCCTACTTCGGAAGCTCATTTCTTTTTATCTACAAGGAATTTTGAGATAATTCAAAAACAAAAGTTATAGGTCTTTAAATCTAGTTTCCAGAAAAATATTATTATAGTTATTTGGAGTTGTGTGTAAAAAGTTATGACTATTGCAACAGAGGCTGTCCGAGCAGAGTTTGGAAAATGAATTTTTGGAACTTTGTTCTTCGCGAATGCGAGAGAAGGACCGCGAACGCGAAGAACAAATCTTTGGGCAGCAGAATAAAGTCCAAACTTCGTCCCATTTTCCATTTTGACGATTTGGAGCTTGGATAAGGTGATTTTTCGAGAGATTTTTGGAGAGAACAATGGGGTAAGCATTCTTAACTCAATTTTGGTTGTATAACTTGAATCTATCACTAGTTTTGGTATTTAATCCGCGAATTTTGTTGGAAAAGTATAGAAAACCCTCTTGGATAGAATCATGAATTTGAGGGTCGAAATGTTATGGGAATTGGATAATTTTTGTATGGTTAGACTCGTGGCGAAATAAGGAATCCGATGATGTGGATTTTGTAATTTTTTGAGAAGTGGTCCCGGGGCTCGGGTTTTGCTAGTTTCGAGATTTTTAATATATTTCGATTGTTTTTTATTCGGTGTTATTCCCTTAGCAAACTATAATGTATTCGCTCTGGTTTTAGTTAGATTCGACGCGCGTGGAGGCCAATTTGAGGGGCAAAGGCACCGCGAGCGAGGAATTTCACCTGTTCGAGGTGAGTAATGCTTGTGAATGATATCCTGAGGGTTTGAAACCCCGGATTTGCACATCATAGTGCTCTATTGTGGTGAGTTGCACCCCAGGTATGAGCGTGGGGTACAGCACCGTTGGGGATTGTGACATTGGTCCTTCCCGGTTGTTGATTTTACTATGTGATTGATTGAAAACTAATTGATGCTATCATGATTTGGGCTGATTGCCATGTTTTGGGTTTCGTGCCGATTATTTGAATCCTTCAGGGATTGATATCACTGTTTTTGCATTAAGTTGCATATTATTTGATCTCAGTCCAAGGTTCTAAATATTGTTTTGCAAACTCAGCCATCTTTCTAAGATTTGAAAACTTAAATGATATTTTTCTGACGTTTTGAGCTGAGAACTACTATTTTACTATTGCCCAAGGGGCTTATGTGCATTGCTGGACCGAGCATGGATCAGGCTGCGAACCGCATCAGTGTTATGTGTGCATTTCTATACTGAGATATGGATCGGGCTACACGCCGCAGCAGTATATACATATACATGCATGGATCGGACTGCACGCCGCAGTAGTATATTATATGGATCGGACTGCACTCCACAGTGATATATTATGTGGATCGGACTGCACGCCGCAATATTATAGCGCTTGGACTGTAGGAGCCCCTCCGGAGTCTATACACACCCCAGTGAGCGCAGGGTACCCAAATGGATTGGGCTGCGCGCCGCAGCGGTCATGTGCATTGCATTGAATTTATGCATTCATTCCTGTTTGTACTACGTGGCATGATTTTTGGCATTCACATATCATTGGCATACATGCTATTACTTGCCTTGTTGACCAGATACCCTGGTGTTACATGTTAAGGAGTGATGAGCCCGAGAGGCTGATGTTGTACTTTGTGAGTTGGGAGTGAGCCCGCGGGGCTGATACTGCACTGAGGTTGATACTGAGCCCGAGGGGCAGATATCTGATTATTCCCTACTTGTTGAAATTATTTTCGCAACTGTTGAAAAGGCATATTTGCAAAAGAGATTTTTAACTGATCTTGAGATTTTTTGAAGGATTTTCTTGGTGTTACGGTTTTACTATTTTTCAAAAAGGGTTGTACTGTCTTTTATAACATTTTGGAGTGCTCAGACATGTTTTCTTATCGCTCAGATATTATTGGCTCTTATTACCACTGAGTTGGAAGTACTCACTTTACTCCCTGCACCTCGCGTGCATTTGCAGGTACTATTCACCCGGTAGCGGGTTGGTAGCAGATTGAAGGTATTGCTATCGTAGCTAAGCAAGGTGACCACCGGCGTTCGCGGCACTGAGATTCTTTTTCTTCTTGATTTCCAGATTTTACTCTATGTATTATAGACTTTAAAATTATAATAAAGACCCTCCTAGATGCTCGTGACTTGTGACACCCCGGTCGGGCTGAGTTAGGCTATAATGTTGGTAATTAATGTTCTTTAAGTTGCATTTTCCATGTATTTATGTTTATTAAGTGTTAAAGAAATGAATTGGGTTAGTTGGATGGCCTTGTCTTCATGATAGGTGCCATCACGACCGGGTATGGAGATTGGGTCGTGACACGCAGGAAGTTCTTAAAGTAAAGTATTCTGGAACGTGGTATTTCTGGGAAGCATTGAGAGAGTAATCGGTGGCCTATAGGTCTGAGACAGTGTGGTCTTATGTTCGAATCTCCCATGGTGAACCTGGATTGAGGCATTGTGATGCTATAGCGAGGGAGAAATATCAAGTGGATGATGAATAAAGAGAGAAATTTGATCGACAGAATAACTTGATAATAGACTGAATCGGTATGGTAAGGGTATGATTAATTCTTTGTATGTGTTCGAGGCAATGAGCTTTTACAGGCATTTTGTAGCAAGGCTCTTGGGTTTTGACGGCTTGCTCAGCTTGGTTTAGATAGGAGGATTTAGTCCTGGCAGTTTAGCTTGTACAAATGGAGTTGGCAGAGATGTTCTTGTTGGGTTTTACCGCGGTTTGAAAATGAGTATATTTCCTATGGGTATGCGAAGCATGGAGTGTGATTTTTCTTCTAAATGGGATCAATAAAAGTTCTTGACTAGTTGAGTGCGTTGATGTCTGCGGCGCGGGAGGGAGATAGAAGTTCTCATGTTATCCTAGTGTGGTATGGTATATGCGATATGTTGTAGAGGGTTGGGATTTTTGTGTGTAAGGCTCGGTTTAGTTTGGAATGGAAAGTCACTAAATTATTAAGCAACATGGGCAGCTGCAGGTGATTTAAGAATCGATCTTTAGAGGATTAGGGTAAATGATCCTCACATGTCTAAGGAAAACGGTGTTGCTAATTATAGTGATTTGACAAGGGTATATGTTTAAGTAAAACGGCAATGTGATTAAGTTGATAGCACTTCGGTAGTGTTGCGGCACTTTCTTGCTAGATCGACTGCTGATATCTGAGTGTGTTTGATGGCACAAAAGAATTTTAGAATATCTTCGAAGGATGATTGGGTACTCGAGGTGTAATATGTATTTATACTGCATAATTTGGGATCGGGTATAGTAATTTGTGTGCTTTGTGGAGCTGGAGACTGGGAGTCCTCATGTTCAGGCTGTGTAGTGGTTGTGGATCGTGTGTATTGGTACGGTTAGCGGCTATTGGGGTTTGAAAGCCCGAGTGGATCTTTCTTTGCTTGGTATATTAGATTCTGGATATGATATTGGGGTGTGGACTAATTGTCTCAGTGTTGGGTTATTCTAGACGATTGTGCTATGGGTTATGTCGGAAAATGCCACAGGTTGCGTGGCGAGTGCATCGGACTATGTTCTAGCTAAATGGTTGTGTTCCAAAGACCATCGGACGGCTGGAAAGGATTGCTTTCCTTAATTGGGCCTTTGTGGCAGATGTTAGTATAGAGGTTTCTACCATTAATTCAGTTCCGGTATTGAAGGACTTTTTCGGATGCGTTCCTTATGGCCGGGCATGTCGTCGGGCGAGATTGTGGATTTCGGCACTTATTTGGCACCGGGCATTGTATCGTACGGCTCCAGCAGGAGTTATAAAAAGTGGAAGGAGTAACTTCAGGCTTCTTGGTATTTAGTTCGTTGGCAGGCCGATGGGGCTACGTATTCAGATTGAGATGGCTTGGTTGGCCCCAATATGTATTGTTGAGGGATAGGTTGAATCTATCGTTATTGAGCTTGTTGGTGATCTAGGGAGATCTATGAGTTGCTTTTTTGGTGCTTTGAGGCGTTATGATTTTCGGACTGTGGGCACATATAGTGCGGTGCTATCGAGATTCATAGTGGAAGTTGAGGGGGAAGGACCTCAGTGGTGTTTGAGTTTTGTATCTTACAACGCTATAAGTAGATATCCTTATGCACTCAGTATGCTTACGGCCGATGCTCGGTACTTTGTTATAATGAGCAAATTTGGCTCGATGTGCATCTCCCTATGTGAGATATTTGTGTGGATTGGGTGGCACGCTGCCACGGGTATGTTATCTGGATCGGGTTGCACGCCGCAACAGTGTGATGTTGAGAACAGTTTTCCATATGTTACTTGGTATGTCTTGCTTCCTGGTTTCCAAAGAAAGTCCGTAATGGGTATTGCTCGGGGAATAGCGCATAGGTTGTGTCCTTTCAGGATTGAATGGTGTATATTACTTGTTTCACCGTGAGTGTGATGGATTTCTTGGTTTCAGAATCCAATCTGTGCGTGGCTGTCTATTTTGAGCATGGTGACTTGAGGTGCTTCATGTGTAATAGTGTTTGGATAAGATCGCGCATTGTAGCGAGGCTACGTGGAGATTAGACCCTTCGGGGTAAATTCAGGTATTGTATTTCTATGATGTGGGACGAGGTCCCAGCCTTGTGTTGTGATGGTACTGAGGAGTTTGAGTTACAGCTCTTTTGTTTGAGTCATTTGTCATAAATTGAGGACGTTCAGACTGCCCATCATTGGTGCGTGGATTATGCAAGTTGTGGCTTAGGCCTGTGATGAGGTGTCATATCACCAGAGTGGTGCGTTGAATTCGAGGTGATCGTTGGAGTCATTAATGAACACGAACAGATTTGATTATAGCTTATTGGAAGAATAATATCGAGGTTCGAGTTTATTCTTAATATTGACGTGAGGTTCTGATTTTGAGTATTAGTAAAAAAGGAAGTGGTTTCATGAGTGGTTGATCTGAGAAATGGTTACGGTTTGCTGTGTGTTTCATTATCATTGGCAGGAGATGAAGTGGAGACTTTAGCTAATAAGAGGTTTCTATCGGTATATGGTTGTTGTGGACAGCTGCTGTGAATAGAAATTATCGTTTCAGGTGCTGGATTATGTGGTATATCATGTGATTTCATTGAGGTTGCAAGTATGGGTTATTACAGCTGGTTCGGGACTATCAAAGTATAGGTGCGAGGTTTTGATTGTATTGCTAGCTTTAGAAGTGAAAAGGTAGTTCTGCGAATTATGGGCTAGACTGGATTGGGTAGTTTCAGCCATGTTGTGTTGTCGGACCTATAAGAGATAGGGTGACGTGGGATCACCCTGGGTATATTCCTGGTAAGGTTGTTCTGTCCTTGGTTGGCTTCTAGGACAACTCTAGGTACGCTCGAGGACGAGAGTTTGTTTAAGTTGGGGAGGATGTGACGACCCGGCCTGTCGTCACGTGAGTTACCGCCCCATTTCCCCCATATTATGTTTCTCTATGTTTCATTATCGATATTTGAGGTGATCGAGTAGAGTTGGATTGGTTTTAGATAGAAATGAGACACTTAGTCTCTTAAAGGAAAACTTGTTTTGGAAAAGTCAACTGGAAGTTGACTTGTTATTTAGAGGGCTCGGATGTGAATTCTGATGATTCGATTAGCTTCGGGGGATGATTTGTGACTTAGGAGTGCGATCGGAATTGATTTTGGAAGTTCGGTGTAGAATTAGGCTTGAATTGGCGAAGTTTGAAATTTGGCGGATTCTGGTTGATAGGTGAGATTTTGATACGATGGTCGGAATGGAATTCCGAGAGTTGTAGTAGTTCCGTTAGGTGATTTTGGATATGTGTGCAAAGATTCAGGCCATTCAGAGGTGGTTAGGTCGGGTTTTTGATCCAATGTGCACTTCAGAGGTTTGTATGAAACTTAGGCTTTGATTTGAGGATAATTGAGGATTTTGATGTTAACGATAGTGTTTTGATGGCTCAAGCGAGTTTGAATAAGGTAATAGATCATGTCTGTGCTTTTGGTTGAGGTCTCGGGTGCCTCGGGGTGAGATCGGGTGTTAAAAATGAGAAGTTTTGAGTTTGGCTTCAGGATTGTATTGTTGGTTCTGTTGTTTCCGCATCTGCGGAAAAGGGACCGCATAAGCGGCTCTGCAGATGCGGCGTATTGGTCGCAAAAGCGGTCCTTGAGGGACCAGAGTTTTCCGCAAAAGCGGAAGTGGATCCGCAAATGCGGCGACCGCAGAAGCGGTTCTTGACGCAAAAGCAGTCCGGTGGATTTTAAGTTAGACCGCATAAGCGGTCAGTTGGTCGCGTGTGCGGTTATTTGACCTTAGAAGCGGAAATCGACCTGGGTTAAGTGAATAGTGGTTCACGATTTTGAAAGAGAAGAAAAATATTTTGGACTTCGGCTTAGGCGATTCTTGGGCAATTTTGGAGAGAATTCGAAGAGGTTTCATCAGGTATGAACTATTGGACTCGGATTATGTTTATATAGCGTAAAATCAAGGATTAAACACTGAATTTCAAGGAATTAATGGTTAAAAATGGGGTTAGGGCTTGAAACTTAAGAGAGTTTGAATTGATGATTTGAGGGGTCAGATGGACTCCGATTCTTGTGTATTTGATATGCATGAACTCGTGGAGAGATAAGGATCGTATTGATGTAAAATTTTTTGGATTTCGAGAAGTGGTCCCGGGGCTCGGGTTTTGCTAGTTTTGAGATTTTCGCTATTTCTCGATTGTTTTCGATTGGGTATTGTTCCATTGGCATATTGTAATGTATTCGCTCTGATTTTGGTTAGATTCGACACGTGTGGAGACCGATTCATGGGGCAAAGGCGTCGCGAGCTAGAGATTTTACCGGTTCGAGGTGAGTAATACTTGTAAATGATATCCTGAGGGTTTGAAACCCCGGATTTGCACATCATACTGCTGTATTGTGGTGACTTGCACGCCAGGTATGAACGTGGGGTAGAGCACCGTTGGGGATTGTGACTTGGTCCGTCCCGGTTGTTGATTTTACTGCGTGATTGACTAAAACCTATATGATGCTATCGTGATTTGGGCTGATTGCCATATTTTGGGCTTCGTGCCGATTATTTGAATCCTTCAGGAATTGATATCATTGATTTTGCATTACTTTGCATGTTATTTGATCTTGGTCCAAAGATTTTAAATACTGTTTTGCAAACTCAGCCATCTTTCTAAGATTTAAAAACTTAAATGATATTATACTGACATTTGAGCTGATAACTGCTATTTTACTATTGCCCAAGGGGCTTATGTGCATTTATGGACTGAGCATGGATCGGGCTGCGCACCGCAACAGTGTTATGTGTGTATTTCTGGATTGAGGATGGATCGGGCTGCGTGCCGCAGCGGTGTGTATTGATATTGCGCTTGGGCTGTAGGAGCCCCTCAAGAGTCTGAACCCCCACAGTGAGCGCGGGTACCCAAATGGATCGGGCTGTATGCCGCAACGGTCTTGTACATTACATTGCATTCATGCATTGGTTCCTCTTTGTGCTACGTGGCATGACATTCAGCACTCTCATATCATTGGCATCCATGCTATTTCTTGCACTATTACCAGATACCCTGGTGTTATTTGGAATGGAGTGATGCGCCCGAGGAGCTGACTTATGTGCGGACTTGCACTATCTGATTATGCATTCAATTGCTTGACTGTTGGGAAAAGGATATTTTCAAAAGAGGTTTTTAACTGAGCCAGATATTTTCTAAAGGATTTTCATGGAATAACTGTTTTCTCTAGGGTCTTACTGTCCTATATAGCATGATGGAGTGATTTACGTGTTTTCTTACCGCTCAGTTATTATTTACCCTTATTACCACTGAGTTGGAAGTACTCACTTTACTCCCTGTACCATGTGTGCAGATTCAGGTGTCCCGGAGGCTTAGTTGAGCTGTTTGCTGCTTTCAGAGTTTTTCAGGAGTTGTCGAGGTAGCTGCCTGACATCCGCAAGACCCGACTCCTCCCCTTATCCCTTTATTATTTCCGCATTTTAGAACATCATCATTACTGGGGATTTATTTTTTTTGTTATCTTAGAGGCTCTAGACTCATGACCCCAGGTCTTTGGGAGATGTTGGCTAAGTCAGTGATTCATACAGTCTCTATCTAAATTATTGGTTAATAGACTTATTAAACGGTTAATTTAATGATATAAATTGGAAAATGGGTGGTGTGATTGAGTTGTGAGTGTTAATTGGTCGGGCTTGCCTAGAAATTGTGTTGGGCGTCATTACGACCGGGATTGGGGTCGTGACATTTCTGTTGATTTAAATTCTTATTATTAGTTCATTTCATATTTGAATATTTAACCGGAATTATAATTTTATTCGCCATAAATTTTATTTTCAAAAAGTAAAAAGATCAATCTGATATTCCACTTTTAGATCTTTATATTTGTAAAACCATTAGTAGTATTGACTCTTACCAACCTTTTTCTTTATTTTCTCACACATTTATATTCTTAAAAAATTTCTTGATTGTTCTTTAATAATTGGGAATATTTTCTATATTACACGAAAAGCTAATAATAAAAAATATTATTTGAGTAAGAAAACAGGTCAAATATAATATAATAATATATTACCGTAGGTATTTTTCCCCTCAATTTTAACAATTTATGCAGTCTGTTTATGTCATGCCCCCAAATCCCGGTCGTGATGGCGCCCAACACAACTGCTAGGCAAGCCTGACCATTTACACTCTCAACCCGAGCA
>MU738751.1:98329-161741 GCA_026770625.1 Nicotiana glauca | reverse complement strand
TAATTCCTTATTGGATTTGTGTTAACTAACATATGGCATGAACTAACGCGTGTGGATATGGGTTGTAACATATCTTATTTTCTGCGTGTTAATTGTTGTTTGTGTAATCCGATTTATCTCATAGTTGTATATCATTATTTCTGCTTATTTCATATTGTTGTCAGTATTATTATTATATTTTATCTCAGTTGGGTCCTAACCTTCCTCGTCACTACCCAACCGAGGTTAGGCTTGGCACTTAATGAGTACCGCTGTGGTGTACTCATGCCCCTTCTGCGTATGTTTTTCATGTGTAGCTCCAGGTACCTCCACCCAGGCGCATTATCCTCGCGGCGGAGAGATGTAGCAGAGACTTTGAGGTATATCTACCACGTCTGTAGACCAGAAGTCTCTATCTTATTCCAGCTTTAGTATATGACTTTTCCTTTCTTTCGGTTGTGTAGACATTCTGGAGTTAGAGCAATGTATTTCATTTCTATTAGCCTGTGTTTCCTGTGAGTTTCCGGGTTTTGGGTGTTGTTTTGGTTTTTGTGATATGGGTTGTATTATGCCAAGTAGGGGTGTACATGGACCGGGTTGGTTCGGTTTACTCGGATTTGTCGGGTTTTCGGGTTTTTTTGTTACATGAATATTATTTCAATCTTACATTATTAAAATTATAGATAAAGTTTTGATAAGTGAATATATGTTTAGCAAATATGAAAAAAATTGACAAACATATAATCTATTAAAATATTCTAATGGGAGAAATTTTTTAGTAACACATGATAGTAATTTTCTTAGTCGTCTAACAATAATTTTTCTTTAATTTACGCTTTCAAGATTAATACATGAGAGAATCCCAAATGTTTCTACATTTTCTAAAGAAAAATCACTAGAAAGTCTTAAAAATATAAATAAAATTTATATATTTATATGTCGGTTTGGTTCGAATTTTTTTACTCAATACTAAACCAAGTCAAACCAAACCTAGTTGGATTTTTTAATCGGTTTGGTTTGATTTTTTGGTTTGGTGCGGTTTTTCGGTTCGGTTTGAACACCCCTAATGCCAAGTGGCACTTATACACGGTTTTCTCCTGATAGTAAGATTTTCAGTTGTTTGTTTCTGCAAGTTAGTTTACTTTCCGCAAGTTAGTTTGTGTTTTCGCAAGTTGTGTAAATTCCGCACTTTTAGGCTTACCTAATCGTAAGGAATGGGTGCCATCACGACATGTTCACGGAGGGCAAACTGGGGTCGTGACAAGTTGGTATTAGAGCTCTGGGTTCATAGGAGTCATGGAACACAGGCCGGCTTATTAGAGTCTCGCTGATCGGTACAGAGACGTCTGTGCTTATCTACGAGAGGCTATGTAACTGTTTAGGAAGAATATTCACTTCATTTGATTTCCTTGTCGTGCGATATTTTTGACACCAATTCTAAATTCTCTGCGTTCTATTCTCTCGCAGATGGTGAGGACACGTGCTACCCGAGATGATCAGACACCCGTGCCCCCTACCGCAACCGTCAGAGGCCGGGGCCGGGGTAGAGGCCGTAGACGCACACGTGGTGCAGCCAGAGCACCTGTACGAGCTGCCGCTGAGGTACCGCCAGCAGATCTAGTCAGATTTCAGACACTGGTCACGCCTACAGTTACTACTACTCTAGCTCTTCAGGAGACTTTGGCACAGTTTATGAGCATGTACACTACGTTGGCTCATGCAGGGTTACTTCCCCTTGTTGCAGCCACATCCCAGGCTGGGGGTGGAGCACACACTCCCGCCGCCTGCACTCCTGAGCAGCGAGTGCATGTTGAGCAGGCCCTAGAGATCATTCCTCTACAGCCTGCAATTCCAGTTCAGCCCGAGAGTAGGACAGCTGCTTCTGAGGATGAGCAACGGAGACTTGAGAGGTTCAAGAAGTATGATCCATCGGTTTTTAGCGGGCTAGCATCAGATGATGCCTTGGGATTTCTAGAAGAGTGTCACCGAATTCTTCGCACTATGGGTATAGCAGAGTCCAGCGGGGTTTCCTTTACTACCTTTCAGCTTCGGGGAGCCGCCTATGATTGGTAGCACACTTATGAGATAGACAGTCCAGACGAGGCTGCTTCATTGACCTGGACACGGCTCACAGACATGTTTATGAGAGAGTATGTCCCTCGAAGTCTCAAGGATACATGACGCGCGGAGTTCGAACATTTGTGCCAGGGTGCTATGACTGTTTCGGAATATGCTATTCGTTATACCAGATTGGCCAGGCATACACCAGCCTTGGTTGCTACTATTCGCGAGAAAGTTTGTCGGTTTATTGAGGGTCTTATTCCATCTATCAGATCTAGCATGGCTCGAGAGTTGGAGATGGACATTCCTTATCAGTAGGTAGTGAGTATTGCTAGGAGGATCGAGGGTATGCTCGCTAGGGAGTGAGTGGAGAGAGAGGCCAAGAGGTCTTGCGAGTCGGGCCACTACTCTGGTGCCCGTACTCCAGCAGCAGGTCGTCATGGTAGGGGTTTTGTGGGTCGCCCCGTTCATTCGGCTCTTTCAGCATCCAGCAGCACTCCAGCTCCGCCTATACCTCAGGAGCCTTATTATGCACCTCCAGTTTCCAGCGTGCCTCCTGCACGGGGTACTTCCAGAGGTCAGTCCAGCAGATCTGGCCCCAGCCAGTCACAGCCACCACATCCTCCCAGTGCTTGTTTTGAGTGTAGCGATACACGCCATATGGTTAGAGACTGCCCTAGACTTGGTAGGGGTGCATCTTCATAGACTACTCAGCCACAGCGTGCCCCTCAGAATTCTCAGGCCATAATTTTAGCTCCAGCTGCTACCCCACCTACCCAGCTAGCTAGGGGCAGAGGTCGGGGAGATAGAGGTCGCCCTCGAGGGGGAGGTCGGGCCAGATATTATGCTACTCCTGCCCGTACCGAGGCTGGTTCCTCCGATTCTGTTATTACCGGTATTATACTGGTCAGTCACAGAGAGGCATCGGTTCTATTCGATCCCGGCTCTATTTATTCATATGTGCCTTATTATTTTGCTCCACATCTGGGTGTGCCCCAAGATTCTTTGAGCTCTCCTGTTTATGTTTCTACTCTTATGGGAGATTCTCTTGTTGTGGACCGCATTTATCGGTCATGTTTGGTTATTATTCGTGGTTTTGAGACTAGAGCAGACTTATTATTACTCAATATGGTGGATTTTGATATTATCTTGGGCATGGACTGGTTGTCGCCCCTTTATGCTATTATTGATTGTCACGCCAAGACCGTGACGCTGGCTATGCCAAGTATTCCGCGTGTTGAGTGGAGTGGTACTTTAGATCACACTCCCAACAGAGTTATCTCTTTTATTAAAGATCAGCGTATGGTTGAGAAAGGGTGTACCGCTTACTTAGCTTATGTAAGAGATATCAGTGTTGATACCCCTTCTATTGATTCAGTCCCAGTGGTACGGGATTATCCCGATGTATTTCCAGCTGATCTTCCGGGCATGCCACCCGATAGTGACATTGATTTTTGCATTGATTTGTTGTCAGGCTCTCAACCCATTTCTATTCCTCCGTACCATATGGCTCCTCCTGAATTGAAGGATTTGAAGGATCAGTTACAGGAATTGCTTGATAAGGGTTTTATTCGACCTAGTGTTTTACCTTGGGGTGCTCCTGTCTTGTTTTTGAAGAAAAAGGATGGTTCTATGCGTATGTGTATTGATTATCGCTAGTTATAAGGCTACAGTGAAGAACCGTTATCCTTTGCCTCGTATTAATGAATTATTTGACCAGCTTCAAGGCGCACAGGTATTTTCTAAGATTGATTGCGCTCAGGTTACCATCAGTTAAAGATTTGGGAGCCAGATATTCCGAAGACTGCTTTCAGGACTCGGTATGGTCATTTCGAGTTTCTTGTTATGTCATTTGGGCTGACCAATGCCCCAGCAGCTTTTATGCATTTGATGCACAGTGTGTTCAAGCCATATCTCGACTCGTTCGTGGTTGTTTTCATAGATGATATTCTTGTATACTTCCGGAGTCGGGAAGATCATTAGCAGTACCTGAGGACAGTGCTTCAGACCCTGAGAGAGAAGAAGTTATATGAAAAGTTCACAAAATGTGAGTCTTGGTTGGATTATGTGGCATTCTTAGGCCACGTGGTATCGAGTGAGGGCATTCGGGTGGATCCGAAGAAGATAGAGGCAGTGCAGAGTTGGTCTAGACCCTTCTCAGCTATAGAGATTCGCAGTTTCCTTGGCTTGGCAGGTTACTACCGTCATTTTGTGGAGGGGTTTTCATCGATTGCAGTCCCTCTGGCTAGATTAACCTAGAAGGGTGCTCTATTTCAGTGGATAGAGGAGTGTGAGGCGAGCTTTCAGAAGCTCAAGACAGCTTTGACTACGACCCCAATTTTGATATTGCCTACTGGTTCGGGATATTATACAGTTTATTGTGATGCCTCGCGGGTTGGCCTTGGAGAGGTGTTGATGCAGGACGGTAGGGTGATAGCATACGCGTCCAGACAATTGAAGATACATGAAAAGAATTACCCTGTACATGACCTTGAGTTAGTTGCTACTGTTCATGCCTTGAAAATCTGGCGTCATTATTTATACGGTGTGCCCTGTGAGATTTATACTGACCATAGGAGTTTGCAGCACTTTTTCAAGCAAAAGGATCTAAACTTGCGCCGGAGGAGGTGGTTAAAGTTGCTGAAAGATTATGATATTACTATTCTGTATCACCCGGGCAAGGCCAATATGGTAGCTGATGCCTTGAGTCGCCGGGCAGAGAGTTTGGGGAGTTTAGCATATTTACCAGCTTCAGAGAGGCCTATGGTGATGGATGTTCAGGCCTTGGCCAATCAGTTCGTGAGATTGGATCTTTCGGAGCCTAGTCGGGTCCTAGCTTGCGTTGTTTCTCGGTCTTCTTTATTCGACCGTATCAGGGAGCGGCAATATGATGATCCTCATTTACTTGTCCTTAAGGACACGGTTCAGCATGGTGATGCCAGAGATGTGACCATTGGAGATGACGGGGTGTTGAGGATGCAGGGTCGAATTTTTGTGCCCAATGTTGATGAGCTTCGAGAGTGGATTCTAGCAGAGGCCCATAGTTCACGGTATTCCATCCATCCTGGTGCCGCGAAGATGTATCAGGATTTGAGGCAGCACTACTGGTGGAGGTGGATGAAGAAGGATATTGTTGGATATGTAGCGAGATGCTTCAACTGTCAGCAGGTGAAGTATGAGCACCAGAGGCCAGGCGGGTTGCTTCAACAGATAGAGATTCCGGAGTGAAAATGGGGGCGCATCACCATGGACTTTGTATCTGGACTCCCGCGGACCTTGAAGAAGAGTGATGCCATTTAGGTTATTGTGGATCGACTAACCAAGTCCGCTCATTTTATTCCTGTGTGTACTACTTATTCATCGGAGCGGTTGGTGGATATTTATATCCGGGAGATTGTCCGTCTGCATGGTATTCCAGTTTCTATTATTTCAGACAGGGGTGCTCAGTTCATATCACGGTTCTGGAGAGCTGTTCAGCAGGAGTTGGGTACTTGGGTGACGATGAGCACAACATTTCACCCCTAGACGGACTGACAGTCCAAACGCACTATTCAGATTCTTGAGGATATGCTTCGTACGTGTGTGATTGGAGGATCTTGGGATCAGTTCTTGCCATTGGCGAAGTTTGCTTACAACAACAGTTATTAGTCTAGCATTCAGATGGCACTGTATGAGGCCTTATATGATAGGAGATGCAGATCCCCAGGGGGTTGGTTTGAGCCGGGTGAGGCCAGGCTATTGGGCACTAATTTGGTTCAGGATGCGGTAGAGAAGGTTAAGGTGATTCAGGACAGACTCTGTACAGCCCAGAGCAGACAGAAGATTTACGCAGACCGGAAGGTTTGTGATGTTTCCTATATGGTTGGTGAGCGGGTTCTGCTTCGGGTCTCGCCTATGAAGGGCGTCATGAGATATGGGAAGAAAGGGAAGTTGAGTCCGAGATTTATTGGCCCTTTTGAGATTTTGAGGCGAGTTGGGGAGGTTGCTTATGAGCTTGTCTTACCTCCCAGTTTGGCCGGGGTTCATACGGTATTTCATATTTCGATGCTCCGGAGGTATCACGGTGACCCGTCGCACGTGTTGGATTTCAGCTCAGTCCAGTTAGACAAGGATTTATCTTATGTTGAGGAGCCAATGGCTATATTGGACAGGCAGATCAGGAAGTTGAGGTCAAAGAACATTGCTTCAGTAAAGGTTCAGTGGCGGGGTCAGCCGACCGAGGAGGCGACTTGGGAGACTGAGCGAGATATGCCCAGCCGATACCCTCATCTTTTCACTACTTCAGGTATGTTCTTTATGCTCGTTCGAGGACGAACGAATGTTTAAGTGTGAGAGGATATAACGACCCGGCTAGTCATTTTTTCCATTTACACCCCGATCCCCTATTAACTATTTCTCCTAAGTTCATTTCCACTATTTTGGTTTAACAGGACATTCGGTGTGGAGTTTCGGAAAGTTTTGGGATACTTAGTCCCTAAATGAGAGCTTAAGTGTCGGAAAATGGTCCGTAGTTGGAACAGTATGAAAATGTCCTCGGAATGGAATCTGATGGTTCTGTAGCTCCGTTAGGTGATTTCGATGTTGGGAGCGTGTTCGGAGATTTTAGAAGTCCATAGCTAATTTAGGCTTGAAGTGGCGAAGTTAGTATTTTGGCGATTTCCAGTTGATAGGTGAAATTTTGATCCGAGGGTCGGAACGGAATTCCGAGAGTTGCTGTAGCTTCGTTAGATAATTTGGGATATGTGTGCAAAATTTCATCTCATTCAGACGTGTTTTGGTTGGATTTTTGATCGAATGCGTGTTTTGGAAGTTTTAGAAGAACTTAGGCTTGAATTCGATGTAATTTGATGGTTTTGGCATTGATTGAGGCGTTTTGATGATTGGAACAAGTTTTTATGATGTTTTAGGAGGTGTTGGTATTTTTGGTTGAGGTCTCGTGGGCCTCGGGGTGATTTCGGATGGCTAACGGGAATTTTTGAAGTTGGAAAATGCTGCAGTCAGTGTAGAGCAATTTTTGCTCTATGCGATCGCATAGCAGGTGTTGCGATCACATAGGGTTAGCTACAGTGCCCGGAAATTTTGTTCTATGCTATCGCAGGAGCTCTAATGCGATCGCATAGGGTTAGCTACAGTGCCCGGAAATTTTGTTCTATGCTATCGCAGGAGCTCTAATGCGATCGCATAGGATTAGCTACAAGTGCCCGGAAAATTTATTCTATGCTACCGCAGGAGCTCTAATGCGATCACATAGGGTTAGCTACAGTGCCCCGGAAATTTTGTTCTATGCAATCGCAGGATCTCTAATGCGATCACATAGGGTTAGCTACAGTGCCCGGACAGAATGTTAAAAACAGTTCATCCGCGAACCCAAACCCATTTTCCACCATTTTTGAGCAATTTGAGAGCTACTTTGGAGAATTTAAAGCGGGTTTCAACTGGGATTGATTAGAGGTAAGTTTTATGAGTTAAAAACATGATTATATTGTAGAATCATCCTTGAAATCCTTGAGAATTTAGCCAAATTGTAAGAAATTAGGGCTTGAGTTTTGAATTCTAAATTCGAGATTTGAGGGGCTATTTGTGGTCCGATTTGAGAGATTTTTATATAATTAGACTCGTGAGAGTACGAGAGTTCTGGAAATATAAATTTTACCCAATTTCGAGATGCGGGCCTGAGGGACATTTTTGTCATTTTACATAATTTCGTGTATTAGCTTAGAATTTTATTGTAGAATCAATTACTTGAATTATTGTTTACAATATGCAATTTAATTGAATAGATTTGAGCCATTTAGAGTCGGATACTCCTGGCAAAAGTGTGGTTTCGGGTTGACTTGCACTTGTTCGAGGTAAGTGGCTTGTCTAATCTTGTGTGGGGGACTTTAACCCTTAGGATGTGATATTTGGAAATTGAATGCCTTGTACGTGAGGCGACGAGCGCGTACTTGACCTAATTATTGAAAAACCCAAATTTTTACTTAAAATACTTGAACTGAGTTTCTTTCGTATTTGCTTTATTCTACTTGCTATTATAGCATGTGCTAGTATAGAAAAGCATGTTTAGTTGATCCAAATTGCCTATTTGCTTAATTTGTCTTAATTGTAATTACGTGGATCATGTTAGGCCAGAATTATATGTTGCTTTGTATTGTTGTACTTCAATTTCTGGATATTCTCTGATTTTGGTTGCGCATTTACATTGGGACTACGGATGTGGGATTCCGGTAGCTCCCCTCTTGTTTGTTTACTTTGGAACTACGGGTTCGATTCCCGATAGATTCCCCTGCATATTTATTTTAGGACTACGGGTTAGATTCCCTTTAGATCCCCCTGCATATTGATAGTTGGACTACGGGACGGTATATCGGGAGATCCTTCAGATATACTCATACGGTGGACTACGGGACGGTATCCCGGGAGCTCCTCGGACAGATTGATAAAATGGACTACAGGACGGTATCCTGGGAGATCCTCATTATTGGTAATGATATTGAGCTATTTACTCTGTGCTATCTTATTTTTTGCGTGTTAATTGCCGTTTGTGTAATCCGATTTATCTCATAGTTGTATATCATTATTTCTGCTTATTTCATACTACTGTCAGTATTATTATTATATTTTATCTCAGTAGGGTCCTGACCTTCCTCGTCACTACCCAATCGAGGGTAGGCTTGGCACTTACTGAGTACCGCTGTGGTGTACTCATGCCCCTTCTGCGCATGTTTTTCATGTGCAGCTCCAGGTACCTCCACCCAAGCACATTATTCTCGTGGCGGAGAGATCTAGCAGAGACTTTGAGGTATATCTGCCACGTCCGTAGACCATAAGTCTCTATCTTATTCCAGCTTTAGTATATGACTTTTCCTTTCTTTCGGTTGTGTAGACATTCTGGAGTTAGAGCAGTGTATTTTATTTCTATTAGCCTGTGTTTCCTGTGAGTTTCCGGGTTTTGGGTGTTGTTTTGGTTTTTGTGATATGGGTTGTGATATGCCAAGTGGCACTTATACACAATTTTCTCCTGATAGTAAGATTTTCAGTTGTTTGTTTTCGCAAGTTGTGTAAATTCTGTACTTTTAAGCTTACCTAGTCGTAGGGGCTAGGTGTCATCACGACTTGTTCACAGAGGGCGAACTGGGGTCGAGACAGAATAGAATTTCAGAAATTGTAGTAGGTCCATTATTTCATTTGTGACGTGTGTGCAATATTTCAGGTCATTTGGATGAGGTTTGATAGGTTTCGGCATTGTTTGCGGAATTTGGGAGTTTGGAAATCCTTATGTTTGAATTTGAGGGTGATTTCGTGTTTTGGTATTGTTTTGAGTGTTTCGAAGGTTTGAATAAGTTTGAATGGTGTTATGTGACTTGCTGGCATGTTTGGTTGAGGTCCCGAGGGCCTCGAGATGATTTCGGAAGGTTGACGGATCAAGGATGGGATTTGAGGAAGTACTGAAGATTGCCTTCAGCTGTCATAACCGCACTTGCGGAGTGGGGACCGCAGGTGCGAGGCCTGCTGAACGCATAGCAGCCACAGATGCGTCCATAGGTGAGAAGGACAGGAGCCGCAGGTGCGCGCATGGGACCGCACCTGCGAGATCGCAGATGCGGGGTTTCGACCGCAGAAGCAGTTTTCAAGATTTAAGTAAAAACCGCACCTGCGATGTATTTTCTACAGGTGTAGCATCGCAGAAGTGACTTATGGACTGCAGATGCGGAAGTTCTGGGCAAAAAGTATATAAGGTCTCCTTCGCAAATTTCAGTTCATTTTCCACCATTTTTGAACGTCATTGGAGCTTTTGAGGGCAAATTTGTGGAGGAATTAAGGGGTCTATCAGCAAGGTGAGTGGCTTGAGCCCTAATACTTGTATATGTGATGATTTCCCATTTTATAATCATGGAATTCGTAGAAGTTATGGATGAAATTGAGAAAATCAGGGCTTGAAATTAGAGAGTTTAATTTGAGAATTTGAGGGGTCATTCGACGTTGGATTTTGATGGTTTTGGTATGTATAGACTCGTGAGTGAGAGGAGTTTCTAGTTTTGTAATTTTTATCAGATTCCGAGACATGGGCCCAAGGGCCGCTTTTGAGTCAAATTCGGGATTGATGGTCTAATTTGATAATTTTCGTTTGGAATTCATTTCTTTAGCATATATTGATGATAATATACTGATTTTGGTTAGATTCGAAGCATTTGGTGGTTGACTCGAGAGTCAAGGGCATCGCAGGTTAGAGTTTTGTCCGGTTTGAGTTAAGTAATGATTGTAAATCTTGCCCTGAGGGTATGAAATCCCGAATTTCACATCGTTTCACTATTTTAAGGTGACACACATGCTAGATGACGAGCGTGAGGGCATGCACCGTTGGGAATTGTGACTTGGTCCGTATAGTAGCAACTATCAAGTTGTGTATTGGACTGAAAACTATTTAATACTTATGTGCTTTAGAAAGTATTACTATGTTTTGGGCTGAATACCATATTTGGGCCTCGTGCAAAATTGTTTGGGCCCTTAGGGGCTTTTTACTACTATTTCCTCACTATTTTGATTTAAGATATGTACTCAGTCATGCTATGTTTTACTGATTTCATAACTCAGTCTTATTTAATCAGTTTTGATGCATAAAATGATATTTTGGACTGAGCACCTTGTTTTATTAATAGTCGAGTGGCTTGAGAGGTTTCTGACTGAGTAAGGCCGAGGGCTTGTGTTGTGAGGATATTATGGGATCGGACTATGCGCCGCAGAATATTGTACTGATTTGTGATATATGAGAGGCTGAGGGCCTGATTGATTATGCCACGAGGTGTTTTGTTATAGCGCTTGGGCTGTAGAAGCCCCTCCGGAGTCTGTACACTCCCAGTGAGCAGGGGTACCCTAAGTGAGTGATATGACGTTGTCCGAGGGGTTGTTCTTGATTCATGTTGTGCCCGAGGGGCTATTACGAGTGATTGTGAGGTTGCCCGGGGGGTTGATTCTAAGTCATGTTATGCCTGAGGGGCGGTTTGTGAAACATGTTTTGCCCAAGGGGCTATTTATGATTTTCATCACTTTTACTATAAACTTCGTTGAACCTCTATTGAAACTGATGGAAAAACATCTTCAAATGATTTTACTGAAATTGAATTTTAACGAGATGATTTAACTTATGGACTGTTTTGAAATCATACTGTACTTGCTGTGATTTTATGGCGTGGATTTATGTATTTCTTATTACTCAGTCTTTATTTACCTTTATCACTTACTGAGTTGGTGTACTCACATTACTCCCTGCACCTTGTGTGGAGATCCAGAAGTTGTTGGACGTGATAGCGAGCGCTGATCTTTCATCCGTCGCGGATATTCGGAGTTGGCAAGGTAGTTGCATGGCGATCGCAACCTGGCTCTCCTCCCTCTTATCTCCCTTAGACTATGTTAGTGTTTTTTCCAGACTGTGATAGTCTTAGTTGTATTCGGACAGTCCTTAGTAGGTGATCCTGACTTGTGACACCTCGATATCGGGCCTTTGTTCTTTTCGCACTTGTTATTTAGACTTATGCTGTGAAATTTTATTAATTAATAGCTTAAAACATCTTTATTATGAAATATCGATTTGTTTTGGAATATTGTCGGCTAGCCTAGTTTCATGATAGGCGTCATCACAGCCGGGTTGGTTTTGGGGTCGTGACAATTTTAATAGATTATATGTTTATTAATTTTTTTAATTTTTACTAAACATATATTTACTTATCAAAAATTTAACAAAGTAAGATTAAAATAATATTCATGTAACAAAAAAAAATCCTGAAAAACTGACAAAACCGAACCACTCCAAATTGGTATAATTGGTTTGATTTATTTTGATAGAAACCGAACCAATCCGATCGATGTACACCCCTAATTCCTAGTACATAAGAAGCCAATTTTAAACAAGTTTTTCTCACAGAAAGTTTTTGCATGCAATACAAATTTCAAATCCAACGCAATACTATGATTTTGTACCGTCTTAATCAGACCTTAATTCATAAAATGTTAGCCTATATGATTAACCTACGAGTCATTTTCGTTTTTATTAACTCCTTGAATTACACACAAAGGTGAATCCACGAGCCTTTCTTACGTGCTACTGTTATTGTTTTTCATCTATTTTCTGGTACTTTTGATTCTGTTATTATTTCTATGCTTTCTGTTGTTGGTACTGATATATTGTCTTTTTGTCTGCTTGAGCCGAGGGTCTATTGGAAATAGTCTCTCTACCCCTTGGGATAGGGATATGGTCTGCGTACACTTTACCCTCCATAGACCTCACTTAGGAGATTTTAATAGGTTGTTGTTGTTGTAGCCAAAAAGAATAAGTTTGAATTTAGTTCAAATTTATTATGCTTGATTTAATTACATTAAAGAATAAAATTACAAAAAAATAATATGTCATGAAAGTATGCCTCCAAATAGAAAATTTTCTTAATTAGTAGCTTAATAACTATATATTCTTTATTTGATTTGATTAACTGGTCATTGTTCTTGGGTTAGATTTTTCAATTTAATTGTAGAGTTATATGAAAGTTATATTCAGATCAAAAGTTTCAATTTTCATTTTATGAGAATTAACTCAAAACCTCTATCAAGATTATTTTTTTCCAAAATTCTGCTCAAATTATACTCCAACATATAAATTAACTTGTATCATTAAGAAGAGTGAAGTTACATATTACCTAGAATCATTTAAAATTATGCATGAAAAGAAATTGCTCATGAAATAATTTGTAATTATACAAAGTAAAATGAAGGCTAATATAAAGAAAAATTAAAAAAGAAAGAAAATAAAGAGATTAATTAGCAGCAAATAACAGGAACAAAAAATATAAGGGAGTTTTATAGCTTTACCCACAAAAAATCAAACTAATTATCCTTGCCTACCCATTAAATTTTTTACCCATTAAACTAATTACCCTTCCTATCCATTGTAGCTTTTGCATGTGATTACCTCATTTTCTCGTTTGTTCTCTATGTTTTAATTTTTTTCTCCTTTTCTTTTTATTTAATTTTTTACAATATTTTTTTTTTTACCACAATGTGATTTCATACTCAATTTTGGCTCATTTTCTTTTACTTTTTACTTTTTTTTTCTTTCCTTTGTTCACTTTCACATACAAAAATTTCGCCCATAAAATACTATTGACGAAGACATAGAACAAAATTTGAAGAAAAAATTCAAAAGTCGGATCAGTAAATGCTGGATGAAATATGGGTTCTCATGGTTTAGCTATGGAGGTTTTAAAACCATCTATAGCGTTAAAGGACGAAGACAAAATAAATTAAGCATTAAATGACGGTGGGTATGGGAACCCGCTAATTGCATGGGCTGCTGGGTGAAATAGCTTGGGCCTTTATGAGAATTCGCTAATGGGTGGGGCGTGTAAATAATCTGGGTCGCATAGGTAGGAATAGTAAATAGTTTGGGTCTGGGTATTAAAGGGTAAATAGTTTGGGCTTAATAGGTATAACGCAATATTTTCTCTACTTATTAATCCTATTTTGTTGGGCCTTGGGCCTCACCTCTTCCTCCCTTTCTATTTTTGGAAAAATCTCACTTTTTGCCCACTAAACCCAAACAATTTACCCTTTAATACTCAAGCCTAAACAATTTGCTTTACCTACATATGCGGCCTAGAATATTTACCTGGCCTACCCATTAGCTATTTACCTTCGCATTTGAAGTACAGAATGTTAATACATCCAGTTTTATTTTTGCAAGGTTACTTAGTAGTGGACTTGAATGGATCTACTTCTCCTCTGCTAGATCGATCTTCATTAAGAGGGTCAACCCAAGCTATTGCTGTCATAACCCAAATCTCCCTCCATAAGATGTCGTGACGGCACTTAGTCTCTACGACTGAACATCGTATGAGGAGTTTATGGTCATGTTACTAAGAATTAGGATGCCAGATTTTTCAAATTAATTGCGAAATTGCCACTGACTTCGTATTTAAAAATCTGCATTATTTTCAAATATTGAAACCAACATATTTTCTTGATTATAAGGTCAAATGGAGTGATTCAAAAGCCTAACTTGACTTAAATTTTATAAGAAATTCATTGGAGGTATCAAAAGCGAGTTTAGGGATCATTTTTCATACAAAATGAGGCAGAACCACTGGGCAAAAATACTTAATATCGAAGATTTATTCATTTGGTCATATTTTGAGTTGGGAAGCTTGGATTTGGAAAATATTTGGAGGCGATTTTCACCATATGGATTGGGGTAAGTATTCTATACTCGATTTTGGTTATATTTCATGAATTCATCTTCGTTTTTGGCACTAATTGATGATTACAAAGTAAAATTTTAGGGGGTTCTGTGTAAAAATTTCATAAAGTAAATTTTTGAGTTTTGAACATCGATTTGGAGTCGTATTTGAATGAAACTATTATGGTTGAACTCGTAATTGGATGGGTTATTGGATTTTGTGAGTTTCGTCGAATTTCGAGGTGCAGGCTCGGGTTTGACTTTTTGGTTGACTTTGGCTCTTGATTAAAGATTCAATATCAATTGGGTTTATTTCCTTGGGCATTATTTGATGTATACGAGCTGGTTTTGGCTAATATCGAGCCATTTAGAGGTTAGTACGAGTGGGATAGAATTTTTGGAGCATCATTTAGCGTGCTCGGTATCAATTTGGCTTGTTTGAGGTAAGTGTCTTGCTTAACTTTGTGGAGGGAATTTTTCCTACTAGTTGCCATTATTTTCTACAAGTGGGAGTGATGCATATATAAGTTGATGAGCGTATATGCATGTGCCAGGGTTATCATGATCGGTGGTAAATTATACGATTAATTGTGCCTTGAAGATTTATGTCACCTTCTTGCTTCGTGTCTTACTTGACTTATAGATTACTAAGATTTCAGAATTAAATGTTAGAAACCAAGGTTTAGTTTATTATAACTTGATTAAAATTTTATGAAATTTGAGAAACACTGAAGTGTCTAATTCGGTCTTCGCCATGCTTAATCACTAATACATTGCTATGGTCGTTATTCTTGAGAATTATGTTCTATACTCGAGTTGTAAATCATTCTTGAGATTTATTGAAATACTTAAACAATAAGGGTCTTGAGGGTTTATTGATATATTGTTGGCTTGGAAGTTATGATCGGGGTTCATTTAGGATATTTGTTTAACCACTCTCCTTGATGTTATTTATGCTTCCTACCTTGCTGGTCATTGATATACATATGTTTGGTGAGAAATAGTGTAAAGCACAATGGGTGATGCCGTGCCATTGCTTTTATATTATCATGTGAGGGAGAGTGTAAAACACGAAAGGTGATGCCGTGCCATTTCATATATTTTATCATATGAATGAAAGTGAAACGCGTGAAGGATGATGTCATACTATTTCCTTTGAGAGTAAAAGCACAAAGGGTGATGCCGTGCCATTTGAGAATAAAAGCATGAAGGGTGATGCCTTGCCACTTTATTTGAGAGTAAAAGCACAAAGGATGATGTCGTGCCATTTTATTTATATTATCGTGATCTCATTTACATTATCATGTGAGGATGAGAGTAAAAAATCGAAGAGTGATGCCATGCCATTTCATTTATATCATCATGCTTTTATATTATCGCGAGTTCATGGCACAAAGGGTGTTTATGTGCAGGCGAGGACGAGGACATGAATTATGTTGTATTATCTTTTCCTTGTGTATACATTTATTCCTTTACCTTGAGCTGTTATTGTCTCACCTATGGTTCCTATGTGACTTTTTGGTTGTTGTTCTGTCTTTGTCCTGTATCTCAATTGTTGCTGTGTTGCCCATGCCTTCTGCTTGCTTAACTTGCAAATACCATGCCTCTTGCCTCCTGTTATATCAATAACCATGTCGTATCTAGTTTTTGCACTTTAGTATAAGCTTTCTACCATGTTAGCCATTCATGCCTCAAATTATTAGCTTATAAAGATCATGCATTCCCTTCTTATTTGTTATATCTACATCTTTGCCTTCTACCATGCTAGTTAGGTGAAATTATGTTCTTCTTTCCTACTTGATGTCATAATTCCTATGTTTCCTACCTTGTCATTACTGTTACCGCTATTTCTTTCACCTGGTAAGTATTGTTACACATATATATGGTGAGGATGAGATAAATGCACAAAGGGTGTTGTCGTGCCATTGGATTTGATGTCCTGCATATATTTCTCTCACTATGAAAGTTATGGATTTATTATTGTGATTCGCTAGTTATCGCTCTAAAGAAAGGATTGGTCATGATATAGAGGAATATTAATCGTGGTTCTTCTAAAAATCTTTTACTGCTTCGCATAATTATTTCCTTGTACGCTATTCTTTTGTGTTCTATTATTGTTCTATTGCTAGTCTTCTGTACAGGTTATATCAGTGAGTATCTTTTAACTAAAAAAGTCTCTTAACTACTTCATCAAGGTTAGTCAAGATACTTAACAAGTACATGGGGTCGGTTGCACTCGTACTACACTTTTGCACTTGATAAGTGGGGATTTTGACTACTTATTAATCCTTTTTAGCTTTCGTTTTAGCCAAAAAACGTTCAATTGTATTCTCAAAAACTGATGAAATATGCTTATATGTAGGAGTATTAGAAAATGAGCCACTAAGATGAAATCCAATTCAATAAGGAGTGATTTAAACTCAAGGACAAAAATAGGCACAAAAGCTCAAAGTGTGGTCCATAGATTTCCATCTGCAGCCGCAGATTCTGAAGGCAAGCTTATCAGAGACAAGTGCAAAGTGCAGTCTGCACATGAATTGTGCGACCGTAGAAGATAAGCAAGATCAGAAATTCAGAGGGTTCTCATTTCAAGCTCAAAGGAAGTGCGGACTGCAGAATTATAGTGCGGCCACAGAAGTCAGGTGCGCGGCTGCACTCAGAAATGTGCGGTCCGCAGAAGAGCCCTACACGGTCGCACCCAAAAATGTGTGGACTGCAGAAAATGAGAGATGGGGCCACGATTTAGAATTATGTGGCCACAAAGATTCAATCCTGTGAAACTGAAGTAAAGTGCGGACCGTACATGGAATTGTGCGGCCGCAGAACCTCCGAAAAAGCATTTTTATCCAAAAATTCCAGCTTTGTATAAATAGAATAGTTTCACGAAATTAGGTCAAGCTTTGAATATTTAAAGTGCTATAGCCATTTCTTCTTGCTTCTTTAGGCAACTTTAGCTTATTTTGGGGAGTTAACATTGGATTTCTATCTTTTAATTTTTCAATATGAGTTTAATATTTTTTTTATGAATGGGTGTGTGTTATTTAGCTAAATAACACACACCCATTCATAAAAAAACATAAAATTAATCATCCATAAGGTTTACACACTAGGGTTGGGTCACAACCCTAGTTAAAATCTAGCTACTCATAGTGGATATAGAAGAAAACAAAGAATAAAAGATAATAAAACTCATATTGAAAGATTAAAATATAGAAATCCAATGTTAAATCACCAAAATAAGCTAAAGTTGCCTAAAGAAGCAAGAAGAAACCGATACACCACTTTGAATATTCAAAACTTGACCTAATTTCGTGAAACTATTCTATTTATACAAAGCCAGAATTTTTGGACAAAATTCCCTTTTGGAGGTTTTGCATCCGCAAAATTCCACGTGCAGTCCGTACTTTGCTTCAGCTTCACAGAATTGAATCTATGCGACCGCACAATTCTGAACTGCGGCCGAATCTCTCATTTTATGCGGTCCACATATTTCTGGGTGCGGCTGCGTAGAGCTCTTCTGTGGACCGCACATTTCTGAGTACGGCCCGTAACTGACTTTTGCGGCTACACAATAATTGTGCGGTCAACAATTCCTTTGAGCTTGGAATAAGAACTCTCTGAACTTCTGATCTTGGTTAGCTTCTGTGGCCGCACAATTCATGTGCAGACCGCACTTTGCACTTTTCTCTGATAAGCTTGCCTTCACAATCTACGGCCGCTGATGGAAATCCGCGGTGCGCACCCTGAGCTTATGTGCCTATTTTTGTCCTTGAGTTCAGATCACTCCTTCTTAAGTTGGATTTCATCTTAGTAGCTCATTTTCCAATACTCCTGCAAATAAGTATTTCACCAGTTTTTGGGAATATAATTCAACGCTTTTGGAGTAAAATAAAAGCTAAAAAGCGCTAATAAATAGTCAAAATCCCCACTTATCAACTCCCCTAAACCTAAACTTTTGCTTGTCCTCAAGCAAATAAGGTAATTCCCACCGCCAAAAGATAAAATCTATTCCGTCTATTCTTAGATGCATCAATCACACATCAATTGGGACCAATAATTACCCACAACACTTATGTATTATCAACAAGGCAATGATTTGAATTTTAAGCACAAATAGTTCTAATGTGGCACATGAGCATCAAGAGCTAACTTTATTCATCAGGGAAGCTCGCTCTTTCATGTAGGTCATTGTGGATCCCAAACTCCTCCTCCTCTACTCTCCGTTAGCATATTTAACTTAAGAACGTAGCACTCAATTCAAAGATTTTGAAAAGTTCGCGCATCTCTCTCAAAAGAATTTCACAAGTACGGCTCTAAGTACCATATGCTTGGCCCTCATGTAGATCACCACTAATGTAAGTTCACTCGGATTGAAATCACGTAGGGATTTTTCAAAATGTAATGAAGGCTTTTGGACTAAGGTTGGATATGTTGGAATAGAACGAGTTCATCTTTCCTTAAGCACTCCATCTTCTCTTTTAGGTTCATGTTTTGCCGACTCTTTGAGGCATTTTATTTTTCCTTAGGGGAACAAGAGAGACTTAACATCACTCTTTCTTCATCATGATATTCATTTTCTCCTTCTTTGTTTTCTCCATGCCTTGCATCCTTACTTTCTTTGGATCCCTTCAACTCTTCAACTTATTCACTTTCTTTTGCATTTTTCTTTCTCTTTCCTTTTCTTTATTTCTTCTCTATTTTTGTGCCTTAATACCTTTTTCAAACTCCTTATCTTTTCACCATATTTATGTTTTAGCCAATTGTTTCTCCAAAGTCTTAAGAAAAGCTCGGGTGCCAAGAGAGGG
This sequence comes from Nicotiana glauca, assembly GCA_026770625.1. Classification (NCBI taxonomy): domain Eukaryota; kingdom Viridiplantae; phylum Streptophyta; class Magnoliopsida; order Solanales; family Solanaceae; genus Nicotiana; species Nicotiana glauca. Next base: position 142,676 of record MU738751.1, on the reverse strand, counting down.
TCACTACAAAATGGGTAAAGGCTTGTAATATGGTTATCAAATGAGAAAGGTTTTAGGCTCAAATGGGTTGACTAGGGATAACAACATTGATGGGACATGTAAAATTTCAAACGGGTCAAGGAGAGCCTACAATCACTTCTCAAGCCAAGTAAAACTTAAAATTTTGCCTAGAAACATATCCGAGGCAAGTTCTAGATCATTCACAAGGGCACTTGGACTTGCAACAAAAGCATCTCACCTCTCACACAGCTGGATTGTTAAAGAGGATAGAGTCGGGGGCCCAAAATGACCATATTCAAGATTGAAAATCACTAATGGCTCGACTAAACCACTCGATGATTGCTTAAGTCAACACAAGAGTCAGAAGGTCACTAACTAGAGCTATTTCTTTCTAAGAACTTGATTTTAATCTTAAGCACATAGTTAAGTGTATTAGAAGTGAAACATGTTTGACTCTTCGAGTCTGACTCAACTAGGTCTTTTTATTCATTATTACTACTATTCTTACCTAAACATAAAAAACGGACTCAATTCTTTAAGAAGGTTGTCATGCCATCCATCATTGGGAAGAGTCACCCGGTTCACACAAAATCTACATTTGGAATGAACCGTGGCATTAAAAAAGCATAGGCTTATTGATCACTTAAACATGAAAAGAAACTACTAAATTAAAAAGAAGCTATTAGAGTAAATAAGAAGCTATTAAATTAAAGATTGACTATTAAGAAAATAAATAAAGAAGCTACCAAGCAAGCTACTGAAAGCATAAATGAATATATAAACTGAAAGAGCGAAAGAGAATATATACATCAATAGAGAGAGAGAGAGAGAGAGAGAAGAATATGTACATAATAAAACAAAAAAGAAAATATTATCAGTTATTTTAAACCAATGTTAATTATAAATTAAACTCCACCCTACGAATAAGAACAATCATTGTCCCCAATGCTTAACAAAATAAGAATAAGGAAGGGTAAGAGTAAAGAGAACTCCCTATGTGGCCTTGGACATCTCCGTGTCCATAGTAGTGTCACCGCCCTCAGGCTCCTCCAACTGGATCTCATCTTCCTCTACTCGGGGAATAGCTGGGTTGGCGAACATCTACCGTACCGCCTCAGTAATGTCGGTAGCCAGGTCTGGCTCCTCAGACTGGTCAGCTAGCGCTACTGAAGCCGATGGTGCTGTTGGATCTACAGGTGTTGCTAGAGCTGTCTCCATCAGCATATCCAATGGAAGGTCACCAGTTGCTGCTATTCTAGTCACCTCTCTTCTCAACCTGCCAACTGACTTCTTGGATGCCTGGAATTTCCTCATCTTCATTACCTGCTTCCCAATCTCCTCAATTACTCCCCCATGTGCCACCAAAGTGTCCATGATGTTCTTCTGGTTCTCCAAAATCTTCCTTAAAGTGTCCTCAACTGTCGGAGGAATCTAGGGTGCCGAGGTAGATTTCTATGCTACAACAAAACTGGATAGGTCAGACAGCTTTGCAATAGCTATCTGTATCCAGTTGTTGAGGCTCGCCAGTGTCTGGGAGACTTACAACGCAGAAAGTGGATGAGTAGGCATAGGCACCAACCTCAAAGTATAAGTGGAGGTAATTGATGCTAACGGCCCTAAAGATGGAGGTCGAGGTATGGCAGCTGTACTGGTGGAAGTGTTAAGTAGGGATTTTGGCCGCTTATTTCCTCTCTTTTACTTGAGTTTTAGCTCAAAAATGCTTAAAGGTATTCCCGAAAACTACCAAAATATGCTTACTTGTAGGAATGTTGGAAAACGAGTCAAATAAGTCAAAAATCAACTCATAATGGAGTTAAAAGAAAACAAGAACCAAAACTGGGTAAAAAGGCCGGTAGTATGGACCACACAATTCTAGCGCGACCACAGAGTGAGATTCAAAAAGGTGGTTGTTGACAACTCAGACAGTGCGGACCGCACCAAAAATGTGCAGACGCAGAAGGACAAATACGGCCACAATCATTATTATGCGGTCTGCAAGATTGAAGAATCAAGTCCAAAAGCTGAAGAGTATGGACCGCATCACTTTTGTGCGGACGCAGAATCCTAAGCGTGGCCGCAATCACTTTTATGCGGACCGCAGAAGACCTCAAGTTCCAGTCCCAGGTTCCCAAGCGTGCGGACTGCATCAGAATTGTGTGGCCGTATAAGGCCATTTTGCGGTCCACATCAGAATTATGCGGCCGCATAACCTCCCTAGAGGCATTTTTGTCAGATATTTTCAGCTTAGTATAAATACAAGTTTTATCATTTTTAGGTTAAGTTTACTTTGCAGAGGTGTACCTGAACATTTTTCTTTACTTCTTTGAGTAAATTTGTATTAGATTGACTTCTTAACATTAGTTTTTCTTTGTTTAATCTATGATTATGTATTCTACCTTAATTTCTTCTTGTATTTCTTCATCTTTTATGAGGAGCTAAATCTTTAGCTAGGGTTGTGACCCAACCCTATTGTAGTTACTTAATGGGTATTTAATTTTAGGGCTTGTTTGTGAATGGGTTAGTGATATTTTGCCTTATTTATGCTTAATCTCTAGAATTAATGGTTGCAAATATTGATTCATGCCTAATTAACCTAGTCTTTGCTTGAGAAAGAGGGACTAGGTCAAGGAAAACTTGGCTAATAAGGAATTGGGGTGAATTTGAGAAATTGATAGCCCCAATTAAAGGGCCTAATCTAGATATAGTAAGACCTGACTTGAGCATATATCACTTGATTTGTGCAAATACCCATTTGGTCTTGCGAAAGCCAAATCGGGCAAAATCACTCAAACTACCGAGAGGTATAGAGTGAGCAATTATGTATGTGCTGTACCACTAACCCGATAAATCAAACTTGCCCTATAGTTCCCAACCCGTTAGGTAGCCACCTAGGTGAAAGTCACGACCCTAGATTCCTTTATCAATTGAAAAGTATTTAAAACCAAAAATATTGTCCTTTTGTTTTATCTTTGAAATCAATAGAGTAAAGTAGAAGTAATACACCAATCAACATTGTGGAAGTACAATTTAAGCCAAAAATTGCAATCAACTTAGATATACACCTAATCCCATATTCTAACTCCATGTGGACTTGATCCCGACCTTTGTTGGGTTATTATTGCATTGACCGCTTCGCTACTTAATTGTGGTGTGGATTTGGCCGGGATCAATTTTTGGCGCTGTTGCCAGGGAGTTAAACGAATTTAGATATATATCTAGGTTTTTGTGTGTTTTATCTTTCTTTCCTTCCGAGTTACTAATTTGTGTTTGAATTGATTCTAGGTACGAAAATGTCTCTCAACAATAAGCCCATCAGAAATGTGCACTTGGGTGAGGACGTGGACGATGATGCCATGGATGAGGTTCCTATTGAACCTCAAGCTAGTAGACGTGGTTGCCCGCCTCACGATAATGTGTTCGTCCCTCCCCCATATCCACCAAGAGCGGCAGACCACCGACAATTGCCAAACGAGTGTTATGCAAGTTCTGTAGTCCAGCCCTGCATTAGGGCGGGAAACTTCCAAATCACCAACGTGATACTTGTTGGGGGAGCAAGAAAAAAAATGTTTTTGAGGAAGCACTAAAGTTGAGGCTATTTCCCCTTTCTCTACGGGGAAAATCATTGGACTGGTTGGAGAGGTTGCCCTACCATTCCATCACCACTTGGGATGAGTTGGTAGAAAAGTTCATTTCCAAATTCTTCTCTCCGGGACACACGACGAAGCTTAGGGATGAGATTCTTGCCTTCAAGCAAGAACCCAATGAGCCATTGCACGAGATTTGGGTAAGATATCGTACCATGGTTAAAGAGTGTCCGAACAATGATATGACCGAGGCAATGATCCAACAAAGCTTCTACAGGGGGATCAACACAACTAATCAATGTGTGGTTAACCAACTCGCTGGGGGTAACTTCAGGAACACGCCATATGCCGAAGCTTGTGAAATTCTTTATGAGATGATGGATACCTCTTCGACGTGGTAAAGTAGAGCCAATGTACCACAAGGTGACCCTAATGTTATTCACCTACACAAGGAGCTACTTGACCACGGGCAAGCTATAGCTGAGTTGACAACTTAATTGGCCAAGGCTCAGCTTCAACAAGTTTAAGGGCCGAAACAAGTGCATGCAATGGAAGGTTTGAATATAATGGTAAACAAAAGACGGTAACAAGGTCAACAAATGCAAAACCATCCGAAGAAATTTATACAAGATGATAGTGGTTATGATCAAGGTGATTCATTCAATGACCAAAATGAAGAAGTTAAATATGTCAATAATTATCAAGGTCAAAGAAACAATGCTCAAGGGAAAAATCAACAACAATGGAGGTCACAGGGGAACCAAGAGAATTGGAACAACCAAAAACACCAAGGCAATTGGAGTTGTGGTAATTCTAATCAAAGCAATCAGAATAATCAAGGCAATTGGGGTAATCAAGGCAATTGGAGCAACAACAATCAAGGCAACTGGGGAGGCAATAATCAAGGAGGGTAGAACAACAACAACCAGGTGTCGGGTTTTCAAAGGCCTCAGATGTTCCAACAACCAAGCAATCCATCTCCCTATCCTTCTCAAGGCCCGAGCTTTTCTTCTAATGAGATGGGTAGAATTGAAAACATGTTTAAACAGATGATGGAGAATACTGCCAACTCCGATGCTCAAATAGCCTCGCACAACACTTCTATTTGGAATTTAGAGTTTCAATTAGGCCAAATCTCACAAGTGTTGAACACTCGTCCTAAGGGGGCACTACCTAGTGATACGGTGGTGAACTCGAAGGGTGGGAATACTACGGGACATGCTATAGTCGTGACTACTAGAAGTGGAAAAGGTAGAGATGCAACCACCTCAAAGAAGGATTGTGGATGAAGATGTTGTGGTTTAAGAGGATGAAATTCCAAGCAATGTGGTTCAAGCTAATGAAGAAGTGAGAATTGATATAGATGATAGTGTGGAGGAGATGCAAGAGGAGGTGAACCCATCTAGGGAACATGTGATTGATGGAACCAGTGGTGCCAAAGTCTAAGGCACCAATGCCAAGGCCTCCTCCTCCATACCCTCAAACACTTGCAAAGCAAAATAGTGAGAACCAATTTAAAAAGTTTATTGATATGATGAAGAGTTTGTCCGTTAATGTGCCTTTGGTTGAGGCATCAGAACAAATGTCGGGATATACAAAATTAATGAAGGATTTGATAACCAAGAAAAGATCGATGAATTGTGAAACCATCAAGATGACTCACCAAGTGAGTGCTATTATTCACTCAATGGCTCCAAAGTTGGAAGCTCCTGGAACTTTCACCATTCCTTGCACTATTGGGAGCGTCGATTTTGCCAAAGCATTATGTGATCTTGGGGCAAGTATCAACTTGATGCCCTACTCTGTGTTCAAAGCTTTGGGAATTGGGCAACCAAAACCTACATCCATGAGGTTGCAAATAGCGGATCGAACAATTAAAAGGCCTTTGGGTATCATTGATGATGTTTTGGTTAGAGTTTATAAGTTCATCCTTCCAGCGGACTTCGTTATCCTTGATTATGAAGTGAACTATGAGGTGCCTATCATTTTGGGTAGACCTTATCTTGCTACGGGGAAGGCTCTTGTTGATATGGAAGCCGGTCAGCTCACTTTCCGGGTGGGTGACGAAAATGTGGTTTTCCATGTGTGCAAATCAATGAAGCAACCAAATAGTAATGAAGTTTGTTCATTTATGGATTTGGTGACTGACGTGATAGTTGATGATGCTAGTGCAACAATGAATGTTAAGGACAAATTGGAAGCCGTTTTTCTCAACCTAGATGATGGTCAAGAGAGTGATGGCTATGTGGAGTGTGTAAATTCATTTCAAGGTATGGGGTCATACACTTATGAGCCCCGAAAACTATCTTTGGATCTTGAAAACCTAAAGACTCCTCCAACAAAGCCCTCAATCGAGGAGCCTCCCACCTTGGAGCTAAGCCATTGCCCCCGTACCTGAGGTATGAATTCCTTGGCCTTTCCTCTACTTTACTAGTTATCCTTTCTTCGTGCTTAACTAACGTGCAGGTAGAGTCCACTTTGGAGATGCTATAAAGGAGGAAAAGAGAAATTGGTTAGACTTTGGTGGATATCCGGGGCATAAGCACCGCCTTTTGCATGCACAAGATAATTTTGGAGGAGGTTGCCAAGCCCTCCATTGAACATCAAAGAAGATTGAATAAAGCAATGCAAGAGGTGGTGAAGAAGGAGATAATCAAGTGGTTAGATGCCGGGGTTGTGTACCCCATTTCTGATAGCTCGTAGACCTCTCTGGTGCAATGTGTCCCAAAGAAAGGGCGCATGGCTGTGGTAACAAATGACAAGAATGAATTGATCCCAACAAGAAGCATCATCGGGTGGAGAGTGTGCATGGACTATAGGAAGCTCAACAAAGTTACTCGGAAAGATCATGTCCCGCTTCCGTTTCTTGACCCAATGCTTGATAGGTTAGTCGGACGTGTTTTTTATTGTTTCCTTGATGGATACTCTAGCTATAACAAAATTCTTATTACTCCCGAGGACCAAGAGAAGACCACTTTCACATGTCCTTGTGCTACTTTCTCGTTTTCAATGATGCCTTTTGGGTTGTGTAATGCACCGATGCCGGTGTATGAGGGCTATTTTCTATTTTCACCGACATGGTGGAGGACATTCTTGAGGTTTTTATGGATGATTTTTTTGTGGTTGGGAACTCGTTTGAAAAGCGTTTGAATAATTTGGATAGGGTATTGGCTAGATGTGAGGAGACCAATTTGGTGTTACTCGGAAAAGTGTCACTTCATGGTCGAGGAAGGCATTTCCCTTGGCCATAAAATTTCAAAACATGGTATTGAGGTTGACCAAGATAAGATTGAGGTAATCTCCAAACTCCTTCCTCCTACATCCGTGAAGGGAGTGCGGAGCTTCTTGGGTCATGTGGGTTTTTATCGACGATTCATCAATGACTTTTCCTAGGTGGTAAACCCTTTGTGTCAACTTTTGGAGAAGGATGCCAAGTTCTATTTCAATGAAGATTGTATGAAAGCATTCGAGTTGCTTAAGTTCAAGTTGACTACTACTCCTATTATTACCGCACCGTATTGGAGCTTGCCTTTTGAGCTCGTGTGTGATGCTAGTGATATTGCGGTTGGAGCGGTGTTGGGGCAAAGAATTAACAAAATCCTCCATCCGGTCTACTATGCTAGGAAGACCATGAATGATGCCCAAGTCAACTACATAGTGACCGAAAAGGATCTACTTTCTATTTTGTTTTCCATGGAGAAGTTTCGGTCGTATTTGATGGTACTAAGGTGATTGTGCACACCGACCATGTGCTTTGGTATTTGATGAGCAAGAAAGATTCTAAGGCAAGGTTGATATGATGGGTGCTTCTTTTGCAGGAGTTTGATCTAGAGATTCAAGACCGCAAGGGTAGTGAAAATCGAGTGGAGGACCACTTGTCCCATTTGGAGGAAGAGGGGAGGCCATATGATGGCCTTGAGACCAATGATTCATTTCCCGATGAGCAACTCTTATCCATTTCAATAACCAGGATACCATGGTTTGCAGATTTAGCCAATTATCTTGTGAGCAGTATTGTACCGAATGAGTTCTCTTCAAATCAAAGGAAAAAGCTCAAACAGGATTGTTTGGATTACTATTGGGATGAGCCTTATCTTTCAAATATGTACCGATGGTGTGATCCGGTGATGTGTGCCGGAAGAAGAACAAAGGGGAATTCTTGAAGCTTGTAACTCTTCACTGTATGGTGGTCATCATGGTGGAGCTCGAATGGCTACAAAAGTTTTGACTTGTGGATTCTATTGGCCTACCGTCTATAAGGACTCTAGTGAGCTTCTCAAGCATTATGATGAATGCCAAAGGGCCGGTGGGATCTCGGAGAAGAATGAAATGCCTCTCACCACCATTTTTGAGATAGACATCTTTGACGTGTGGGGTATTGATTTCATGGGTCCATTTGTTAGTTCTTGTTGGAACACCTACATTCTATTCGCGTTGATTATGTTTCCAAGTTGGTCGAGGCCGTTGCTTTTCCCAATAATGAAGCGAGGAGTATGGTGGAATTATTGAAGAAAAGCATCTTTACATGATTTGGTACTCCGAGGGCCGTTATTAGTGATGGGGGTTCGCATATTTGCAACTAGGCTTTTGATACCTTACTCACCAATTATGGTGTCACACATAAGGTCTCTCAACCGCCTACCACCCTCAAGAAAGCGGATAGGTTAAAGTCTCCACCAGGAGATCAAGAGTCTTTTGGTGCTATTGTACAATTCCCGGTTGAGCATGTTTCCGAGAAAGTTGAAATAAAAATGGAGTGGGCCCTTTGAAGTAGTGAATGTAACCCTCTTTGGTGCTCTAGATCTGAAAATGAGAGTGATGAGGTTTTTAGAGTCAATGGGCACCGGGTTAAACATTATCTTGGCAAGGTTGATGATGGCGATTCTCCATTTCTCGTGATTGGTAACCTACATCGTGACGCGACGTTAAATCAGGCGCTTCTTAGGAGGCAACCCATGTCTTTTTCTTTCTTTTAGTTTCCTTCTTTCTAGATAGGTTTGGTTTTGTGCTAACCAGTTTTGAAGTTTATTAAGGAATGCGTGTGCATTGCAAGGCCTGTGCATCAAAAAATTTGGCTAAGTGTCAAAAATGCATAGTCTCTGAATTTGCTGTCAAAAACGCTCAAGGAAAATGCGGTCGCACACATTTTTGCGCGGTCCGCACGGATGCTGCTGCAGCACTCATTTTTGTGCGATCCACAACCAATCATCTCAAAAGTAGGTTACGAGTGTGGTCGGTATCAAAATTATGCGGCCTCACTTAGGTTTAAAAAATGGGTCCCACGGGTAAAAATTATATATAGGACTTCTCTTCTCATTTTACACTTTTTGCTCATCTGAGACCTAAAGACCAAACTTGCACAGTAAACATCCACATTTGCACTCAAATTATTCACTCAATTCATAACATGCATCTTCATCATTGGTATGTTCAATTCCTTATTAGATTTTTTATCTTTTATTTGCTTTTGTTCTTAGATTTAGGGGTAATTACATGCTCAAAAATGTGAGAGTTTTGTTGTTTTTGCATAGAAATCATGTGGCTAGTTTTTGTATGATAATTGGGTTCTGGATAATTAGTTAATGAGGTTTGATTGCTATGACCATGAACATTTGAGACCAAAAAATTGCATAAACAGTATAGATGCATTTTGAATTATGCGGCCGCACATATTTTTGTGCGGTCCATAGTGGACGCTGTGCGGCCGCACTCATTTTTGTGCGGTCCGCAGTCCTCTAAGTTATGCAACAGGTAAGATTCACTTATGCGGATGCACACACTTTTGTGCGGTCCGCAATGGAATTATGCGGCTGCACACATTTTTGTGCGATCCACCATGATTAAAGTTGAGAGACCCCAGTAGTTTGAACTTGGGGCTCTGCGGATGCACTCATTTTTGTGCGGTCCGCAATGGGCTGTCTGCGGCCCCACTTATTTTTGTGCGGTCCGCACTACCCTTCTGAGGCAACAATACTACAGTTTTCCATTATGCTTATGTATACACTTGAGCTTCAATTGTGACTGATCTATAATACTTATGTGCTGTAGATAATGATTCGCTCACGTGGTAGAGGAGATACACCACAAGGGAGGGCAGAACCGTCCAGAAGCCGGGGTCGAGGTAAGATAAATCTACCTTTAGCAATCTAGAAGGCTATTAGCAAGAAAGCAACAACACTTAGAGCTCCTGCACCTGACAATTCAGAGACCAGTGAATATGTCCCATCCGGGGAAGCTTCCAAGGGTAACTCTGTGCAAGCACATTCGGAAGCCCAATCATAACAAAGACAACAATTCTCTGGGAGACTTCATTTGGTTGATGAGTCCTCATCGGCTACCAGTTCATCCGAGAGTTCGGGATAGGGTAGCCAAGATTCTGAACCCTCTTCCTCACATGCTCCCCCAGCTCCAATAAATATTGATGACGATGATGATGTCCCAGATGTTGGGAGAGGGGGAGACACTATAGTGGCAGGGTTAGAGATGTCAAGGCAACTAGAGATTTAGGAGAACCGGTTTGTCAGTGCAAATGCCTTTGAAAATTTTTAGAAATTGTGGCCACATAGGTCGCTTACTCTTGAGCAATAGTTCTTAATGAAAGATCTGAGAAAATACAACCCCAATGTCCTCGAGCAATTCCAAGAGCGGAAAGGTTAGAGCTGGTTTACCAACAAAGTTCTAGATGCCAATGAGTACCTGGTCAAAGAGTTCTACGCCAATGTTGCTCACATAAAGTAGGGGATGAAGGTTACAAAAGTGTAGAATCTAAAGATCCGTTTTGACTCTTGTGCACTGAACACGTATGTGGGGCTTGAAGAAGTTGAAGCAGTGCAGTATTTGGAAAAGCTAGCCATGGGTGATGTAGCTCGTCCGTGGTTGGATGAGATTCTAGTAATTCCAGGGTCTACTCCTCCGTGGCTCACAGCTGGAGTCCAATTCTTCGGGCCACCCTAAACTTTGAAGCAAAAGGTTGGCAGAAGTTTGTGTGTAGCCGCATTGACCCTGCCTAAATGAAAACATGCTCCCAATTCCCCGTATAGTTCCGGTGGCCTCAATTATGGCTGGGTATCCGATAAATATTGGTGAAATCATGTCTACCAACATCACTCTAGCTGTCCAGAAGAGTGAGAGATCCTATCCGTACCCATTCTTCCTAACCGAGTATTTCAACGACCAAAGAGTGGAGTCCAAGCATTATGATACAACTATCAAGGACAAGAAGCCTTTCTCCTGGTACCACCTTCAAGGAGCTGACAACACTAAGTTCAAGGGTAAAGATACTACCTCTATTGTTCAGTCTGAGGAGGAAATAGTAGTGGCTACTGATTCAGCTACCGAGCCTTCCGCAGCAGGTACTTCCACTATGGTAGCAGCAATGCCACCATCTTCATCTACCGGACCTCGTACCTCTGCCAGACTTTCAGTACCATTGCCAGTGCCTGCTTCATCTACCTATCCTCAGACTATGCTGCGAGTCTCCTAGATATTAGTGAGTCTCAACAACTGGATGCAGGCAGCTACTACAAAGCTGACTGTTATATTCAGTGTTGTTGCAACATAGTCCTCAGCACCAATAGCCCCAGCACAGCCACAGGCACCTCCATCAGTGGAGTAAGCATTGAAGAACATTTTGGAATACCAAAAGACTATTATAGATACTCTAAAGGCACATGGGAAGGTCATTTCAGACTTTACCAAGCAGGTGAGGAAGATGAAGAAGTCTCAAGACTCAAAGAAGTCTGTGGAGAGTTGACTAAGGAGTTCGAGAAGATTGCAGCTGCATGGGATTTACCATTGGATCTGCTCATGGAGTCAGCCCCACTAGCAACATAGATAGCACCAGAGGTAGCAGCCGACTAATCTGAGGAGCCGGTTGCCACTTCCCACACAGTTGAGGAGATGATCCGGATGCTCAGCAACCCAGTTGGTCCACAACCTAGTGATGATGAGATACAGCTTGAGGCTAAAGTTGCTAAGGATCCTATGCAGACAGAGACCATATAGGGAGTTCTCTTAACCCTCTACCCTTTTCCCTATTCTTATTTTTGCTAAGCATTGGGGACAATGCTTATTTTTCATTTGGGGGATGGTCTATTCTGATGATTTGACATTTGAGCTGTGATAAATCTGATACTATTTTCTTTTTATCTTTATTTTCATTTGGTATATATATACTTTCTCCATCTGATGTAAATATTCATTCCCCTTATGTATATATTCATTTGACTTCGGTTTGTATATTCTTTTATCTCGCTTTCTGTAGTTTATTTCATAAATTCTTTAGTTTGCTTTTCCTTAATAGTATAGCTTCTTTTTATGTTTTGAGTGGTCAATAAGCCTTTGGTTTTCTTAATGCCACGGTTTTTTCCAAAGGAGGATTATGTGTGAACCGGGTGGCTCTTGGATGGCGTGACAACCTTCTTAAGGGATTGAGTCTATTTTCCTTTATGTTTTGGTATATATAGTAGTAATGAATAAAAGGGGTCTCAAGCATGCTTCACTTGGTACCAACACATTTACCTATGATTGTATGGTTAAAAATAAGTTGTTAGCAGAAAATAGCTCTAGTTGTACTTTTGACTCTTGTGTTGACTTAAGAAGTCATCGAGTGGTTCAAATCGAGCCATTTTTGATTCTCAATCTTAGCTAGGGTTGTTGTGGGCCCTTGACTTTGTTCTCTGTAGCAATCTAGAAGTGTGAGAGGTGAGATGTTTAGTTGCAAGTCCAAGTATTCATGCTAATGGTGTAGGACTTGCCCCGAATGTTTTTCTAGGTAAAATTCTAAGTGTAGCTTGGCTTGAGAAATGATCGTAGGCTCTCCTTGAACCAATTTGAAATTTGAAATCTTCCATTGGCCTACTAGTGTGATATCTCTAGTCAACATCTTTGAGCCGAAGCCCTCTTTCTTTCAATAACCATGTTACAAGCCTTCATCCGTTTTATAATGACCCTCTCTTGGCACCCGATCTTTTCTCAGCATTCTTGAGAAACAATTGGCAAAAACATAATTTTAGGGGAGAGAAGAGGAGTTTGAAAGTGATGAAAGGTACAAAGAAGAGAAAGAAATGAAGAAACGGGAAGGCAAAGAAAAGAAAGAAAGAACAAAAAGTAAAATGTCAAAAAGAAAGTGAATAAAGTGAAGAGTTGAAAGGAATCCAAAAGAAAATAAGGAGGAAAAGCTGAAGTAAATAGAAAAGGAGAAAAATGAATATCATGCTCAAGAAAGAGTGACGTTAAGTCTCTCTAGTTCCCCCGAGGAAGAAGAAAATGACTCAAAGAGTCGAGAAATATGAGCCGAAAAGAGAAAATGGAGTGCTTAAGGAAAGATGAAACCATTGTAGTCCAACAAGTCCTACCTTGACTCAAAAGCCTTCATTACATCCCGCTAAAGCCCTACATAATTTCAAGTTGAGTGAGCTTTCATTAGTGGTGATTTACATGAGGGACAAGCTTATGGTACTTAAAGCCAGAATGGTGACATTCTTTTGGGAGAGATGAGCGAACTTTTCACAATCCGTGCTTCGAGTGTTTCATTCTAAAGTGAGATTTGCTAATGGAGAGTATATGAGAAGGAGTTTGGGATCCACAACTACCTATGTGAAAGAGCGAGCTTCCTTGATGAATAGAGTCAACTCTTAATGCTCTAGAGTCGCACTAGAACTATGGTACTCAAAAAGTCATATCATGGGTTGTTGATAATTCATATGTGTTATGGGTAACTGTTGGTCCCAATTGATGTGTAATTGGTTCACCTTAGGCTAGCTGAAATATCTCTTTTTCTAATGGAGATGGTAATTGCCTTATTTGCTTGAGGACAAGCAAAAGCTTAAGTTTGGGGGAGTTGATAAGTAGGGGTTTTGACTGCTTATTTCCTCTTTTTTACTTGCGTTTTAGCTCAAAAATGCTTAAAAATATTCCCGGAAACTAACAAAATATGCTTACTTGCAGGAATGTTGGGAAACGAGCCAAATAAGTCAAAATCAACTCATAAAGGAGTCAAAAGTGAACAAGAGCCAAAATTGGACAAAGAGGCCAGCAGTGCGTACGACACAATTCTAGTACGGCCGCAGAATGAGATTCAGAGAGGTAGTTATTGACAACTCAGACAGTGTGGACCACACCAAAAATGTGCAGCCACAGAAGGACAAATGCGGCTGCAATCATTATTATGCGGTCCGTAAGATTGAAGAATCAGAGAATTGATCAAAGTCCAAAAGCTGAAGAGTGTGAACCGCATCATTTTTGTGCAGCCGCAGAATCCTAAGTGCGGCCGCATTCACTTTTATACGGACCGCAGAAGACCTCAAGTTCCAGTCCCAAGTTCCTAGGTGTGTGGACCGCACCAGAATTGTGTGGCCGCATATGTCCATTTTGCTGTCCGCATCAGAATTATGCGGCCGCATAACCTCTGTAGGGGCATTTTTGTCAGATATTTTTAGCTTAGTATAAATACAACCTCTTGTCATTTTTGGTTAAGTTAGTTTGCAGAGGTGCACTTGAATGCTTTTCTTTACTTCTTTGAGTAAATTTGTATCAGCTTAACTTCTTAACATTAGTTTTTCTTCGTTTAATCTATGATTATGCATTCTACCTTAGCTTCTTCTTGTATCTTCATCTTTTATGAGCAGCTAAATCTTTAGCTAGGGTTCCAACCCTATTGTGGGTACTTAATGGGTATTTAATTTTAGGGCTTGTTTGAGATTGGGTTAGTGATATTTTGCCTTGTTTATGCTTAATCTCTAGAATTAATGGTTGCAAATATTGATTCATGCCTAATTTGCCTAGTCTTTGTTTGAGAAACAGGGACTAGGTCTAGGAATATGGCTAACAAGGAATTAGGGTGAATTCGAGAAATTGATAGCCCTAATTAAAGGGTCGAATCTAGAGATAGTAAGATCCGACTTGAGCATATATCACTTAATTTGTGCAAATACCCATTTGGTCTTGAGAAAGCAAAATTGGCCAAAAAATTACTCAAACTATCAATATGTATAAAGTGAGCAATTGCGTGTGTTTGCTATACCACTAACCCGATAAATCAAACTTGTCCTATAGTTCACAACCTCTTAGTTAGCCACCTAGGTGGAAGTCACGACCCTAGATGCCTTTATCAATTGAAAAACAACTCAAAATCAAAAATATTGTCCTTTAGTTTTATCTTTGCAGTCAATAGAGTAAAGTCGAAGTAATACACCAATCAACATTGTGGAAGTAAAATTTAAGCCAAAACTTACAATCAACTTAGATACCTAATCCCATATTCTAACTCCCTATGGATTCGATCCCGACCTTTGTTGGGCTATTATTGTATTGACCACCTCGGTACTTAATTGTGGTGTGGATTTGGCCGAGATCAGGAAGGTTGGGCTACAGTGGAAGGCATGTCTGTTGAATTTACAACTACCACTGAAGGCTCATCAGACTGGCCTATGGTATTACTCGACTGACCCTTGTTCTTCGGGTTCCTCGGTTCCTTCAGAGAGTACAAAGTGAAGGGCTTCGTTTCCCAAACTTTCATGTAAAAACTCTTTGACTCCACCCCCGCATCTATAAGATACTGTGTAATAGTGTTACAGTACGGGTAGGAGTTGTTACCTTACCTTCCAACCAGAGTCTTGTTGATATCACGACCCACATTGATTGGGTACCCGACCATGATGGAAGCAACTAGAACTGCCCTCGAGATTGGGAGATTGGTTTCATTCTGGTATGGATCTAGTCTACTGCACACAAATGCCTGCCACCCGTTTGCTTCAAAGATGAGGGTGTTCCGCTGGATAGGAATCCCTACTGTGATCCATGGTAGTAGTGGTCCTAGAGCTACCAAAATCTCAGCTAGCCAAAGGTGAGCTGCATCACCCAATGTGAACATCTCTAGATATTGCACCGGCTCTTTATCCTCAAACCCTAAATATGCATTCAGGATGCTTTGATCGAATCTCACTTTTAAGTTCCTCACTTTCGTCACCTTGGTCCCCTTCTTGATATGCGCCACATTGGCATAAAATTCCCAGAACAAGTGCTCTTTGGCATCCACCGCACTTTGAGTGAACCATGTCCACTCTTTTCTCTCCTAAAATTATCACCGTCGGGTTGTATCTATCCAGATCTTTTAACAAAAATTGATGCTCAAGAGTGAGCGATCTTTGCAGCCACCACTCTTCAAATTTGATGAATGCAGTCAGGCTTACGAACCTATATTCCCAAACTTCTTTCTTCTTTGAACTCTCAAGGCTGGAAACTCTGATATCACCCCCCTCCCCTGACAGCATCCGGGATATCATCCTCATCCACTGTAGTAGTTGGTGCATCAGGGGCATGTGTAGATAAGGGCTCTGAATCTTGACTGTCACTTTCCGAACCCTCGGAAGTGCTCGCTAAGGTGGAAGGCTCATCCCGGAGCTGATATCTCCCGTGAAGCTGTTGTGGCTGTGATTGAGCATCAGGTTGCTCTTGCACAGAGTTTCCCTTTGATGCTTCCTTAGAAGGGAAATATGAACTTGATTCAGTGGGCTCAGCTCTACCTCTCTCGGCTATCACTTTATTGGATATAACTCTTTGTAAGGTGAGTGGTAAGGTACTCTTGCCTTGACCTATGGAGGGTTCACCCTTCCCCTTTGACGTATCACTGCGACCACGAGACCATTTTCTGCAATAAATAACAATGTGAGTCAGTTATAGTTTAAATTCACAATAGAAGACAGTTGCAGAACAAAACATTATGCAGGGTATGAAAGTTTGGTCCGCACATTTTTGAGTGCAGTCGCAGATAAGGTTTTGCAGACCGTACAATTAAAAAGTGTGGTCGCAGTGATGATTCTGCGGTCTACACAATTTTGAGTGCGACCGCACAATTTAGGGGTGCCGCACAAGGGAACCTCAAAAATGACAACTCTCTGAAGATAGAGAATGCCTTGATCTACGACCGCACACACTTTTCTGCGGCCACGGTTGAATTTCTACGGACCGTACAATTTCAAGTGCGGTCGGCACATTCTAGCTACACCAATTGCCATAACCTACAGATCTACGGACTGCACAATTCCTTATGCGACCGCACAATTTCAAAATTCATCAGGCAGAAGTCGAGGGTTTCAATTTTTTATGCATAACATGAACATGGTAGTAGCAATTAAACAATATCAACTAAAGACCCATCCCCCATATAGCAAGTAGGAGTTTACCCAACACAAATTATAACCCACATGGTTATGAAATTGACAATTGGTCTAAAAATATCTAAATACACTATAAACTAAATTAAGAAAATTGAAAAATTCTAAAGACGATTTGAACATACTAGTGATGAAGTGGTGTTGAGGAGGGATCAAAGATGTTGAATTAAGTGGAAAGTAAGTGAATCAAGTGTGCAAGATTTTAGCTTGTGTTTTACGTTCTCGGAGTTTGTAAAGTTTCAACAGTAGAATAAGACCTACTATTTATACTTAACGAGATGACTAAAGTTCAAGAGACGAGTGCGGCCGCAGAATTCCTTCTACGGTCCGCACTCTTTTACCTGTTGTACATTTACCCTTTGATGATTTGCGATCCACAGAATTATTTGTGCGATCGTAGGTTTTAGTGTGGACCACATATTTTCTTGTGCGGTCACACTTTGGCCATTTTTCTGATAGGAAAACTTCAGAGAGTGAAATTTTTTATCTCAAGTTGTGCGGTTCGTCAAAGAATTGTGCGGCCACAGATCCCTTTTACTGTGGCATTCCAAATTGTGCAGTACGCACAATAAATGTTCGACCCGTAATTTTTTCATACTTAGCCAATTTTTTCTGAGCACAGCCCCTTAAAAGCATACTCATTCCGGCAACACACTTAAAACCCAGTTAGCACAAAATAAGACCTATCTAAAGAAGAACAAAAAGAAAAAGAAAAAGAAACATGGGTTGCCTCCCAAGATGGGCCTGATTTAACGTCTTGGCACAACGCAACCATCACTTGAAATGAATTACCACCACAACGTGGCCATCACCAACTTTTCCCAGATAGTGCTTCACCGAGTGACCATTGAATCTAAACACCTCATCATTTTTATTCTTCAAATCCAATGCACCAAAGGGTGTCACACCCACAACCTCAAACGAGCCACTCCATTTAGACTTTAAATTTCCTGGAAATATCCGTAACCGAGAATTGAACAACAACACAAGATCACCTTCTTTAAACTCCTTCTTCCGAATGTACTTGTCATGGAGGTACTTCATATTCTCCTTGTATAAGGACGAACTTGTGTATGCATCTCATCTAACTCATTCAATTTTGCCCCCTTACGTTGGCGGTGACATTCCAGTCAAGATTCAACTTCTTTAAAGCCCACATGACTTGCTCAAGTTCCACTGGAAGATGACAAGCTTTTTCGTACACCAACTGGTATGGAGACATTCTGATCGGTGTTTTGTAAGCCGTCTTATAAGCCCATAAAGCATCACAAAGTTTCTAGGACCAATCCGTCTGGTTAGCATTCACTGTTTTGGACAAAATACTCTTTATCTCCTGGTTGGAGACTTTCACTTGACTGCTTGCTGGTGGATGATAGGGAGTTGTGACTTTATGAGTGACACCATACTTGGTGAGTAAGGTGTCGAATGTTTTGTTGCAAAAATGTGATCCCCAATCACTTATGATAGTGTTGGAGTACCAAATCTTTTAAAAATGTTCTTCTTCAAAAATGCGACAGTACTTCTTGTTTCATTGTTGGATAAAGCAACGGCCTCAACCCATTTGGACACATAATCAACCGCGACCAAGATGTAGGTATTGCCACAAGAACTCACAAAAGGACCCAGGAAGTCAATACCCCACAATCAAATATCAATCTCCAAAATGGTGGTAAGGGGCATTTCATTTTTCTTTGAGATTCCACCATCCCTTTGACATCCATCCTAACATTTGACGAGATCACTTGCATCCTTGTAAAGAGTGGGCCAATAGAAACCGCAACTTAATACTTTGGCCGCCGTTCTTTCTCTACCATGGTGACTGCCATACGGTGAAGAATGACAAGCCCCAAGAATTTCAACTCGTTCCTCTTCTGATACACATCTTCTAATCACTCCATCAGTACAAATCTGAAAAAGGTATAGTTCATCCCAATAATAGTCTTGACAATCCCGTTTGAGCTTGTTTCTTTGGTTTGAAGAGAACTCAACCGGAATGATGCCACTCACAAAATAATTTTCTAGATTTGTGAACCAAAGCACCTCTTTCATAGATATAGCCAAAATTTACTCAGTGGGGAAAGAGTCATTGATTTCAAGGCCATCATCTGGCCTCCCCTCCTCCTCCAAACGTGACAAGTGGTTCGCCACTTGGTTTTCACGCCCTTTTCGATCTAAGATGTCTATATAAAACTCTTGCAACAAAAGTACTCATCTCATCAACTGGGCTTTGGAATCTTTCTTGCTCATAACATTGCAAAGTGTCGCATGATCCATATGGACTATTACTTTTGCACCCATCAAGTACGGGCAGAACTTTTCAATAGCAAATACAATGGCAAGGAGATCTTTCTCTATAACGGTGTAGTTGACTTGGGCACTATTAATGTTTTTACTTGCATAATAAACCGAATGAAAAATTTTGTTGATGTGTTGCCCCAAAACAGTCCCTACCGCTAAATCACTTGCATCGCACATGATCTTAAAAGTAACACTCCAATTGGGAGCGGTGATGATGGGAGTAGTAGTCAACTTGAGCTTTAACAAATCAAAGGCTCTCATGCAATCATCATTAAAATGAAACTTGGTAGCTTTCTCCAAAAGATAAGGGGTTTACCACTTTAGAGAAATCGTTGATGAAACGCTGGTAAAATCCCGCGTGGCCTAAGAAACTCTGCACGCCTTTCACTGAAGATGGAGGTAGAAGTTTAGAAATCACCTCAATCTTTTCCTTTTCGACTTCAACGCCATTCTTTGAGATCTTGTGGCCAAGGAAAATGCCTTCCTCAACCATGAAATGACATTACTCCCAATTGAGCACAAAGTTCATTTCTATATATCTTACCAACACTTTATCCAAGTTTGCTAGACAATCATCAAAAGAATTCCCGACCACCAAAAAGTCATCCATTAAGACTTCATGGTAATCCTCCACCATGCCCATAAAGATCATCATCATACACCTTTGAAAAGTTGTCGGTGTATTGCAAAACCAAAATGGCATCTGCGAGAAGGCGAATGTACCATAAGGACATGTGAAAGTAGTTTTATCTTGATCTTCCGGAGCAATAAGAATTTGATTGTAGCCATAATACCCATCAAGGAAATTTAGAAAGCAAGACGGGCCAATCTTCAAACATTTGATCTAGGAAAGGAAGTGGAAAATGATCCTTTCTTGTTACTTTGTTGAGCTTACAGTAGTCCATACACACTCTCCACCCGGTCACCGTTCTTATAAGAATCAACTCATTCTTATCTATGGTGACCACTGTCATGCCCCCTTTATTTGGGACACATTGAACTAGAGAAGTCCACGAACTATCATAAATGAGGTAAACAACTCCGACATCCAGCCACTTGATGATCTACTTTTTGAAAATCTCTTGCATGACTTCATTGAGTCTCCTTTGATATTCAATAGATGGTTTGGCACCTTCCTCCAAGTTAATCTTGTGCATGCGAAATACGGGGCTTATCCCTGGAATATCCGCCAATGTCCATCCAATAGCCTTCTTCCTCTTTTATAGCACTACCAATAGTCAAACAAGAGGAAAGAATAACCGGTAAAGTAGAAGAAGGGACAAGAAATTCATACCGAAGATGTGGAGGCAATGGCTTCAACTCCAAGATGGAAGGCTCCACAATTGAAGGCTTTGTTGAAGGAGTGGTTCTATTTTCAAGATCCAAGGACAATTTGTCGGGCTCATAAGTGTACGACCTCATTCCTTGCAAAGAGTTCACACATTTCATGTAACCTTCCATCTCTTCATCATCACAGTTGAGCAAGACGGCCTCTAATGTATCGTCAACATTCATCACATCTCTTGTTTCATCCACAATCACATCGGTCATCAAGTCCACGAAAGATAACACCTCATTGCTATTGGGTTTCCTCATAGACTTACACATATGTAAACCCACTTTTTCATCACCAACCCGGAAAGTAAGTTCTCCAGCTTTAACATCAACTGGAGCCTTCCCTGTAGCAAGGAAAGGTCTACCAAGAATAATCGGCACCTCATAATCAACCTCACAATCAAGAATGACAAAATCCACTGGAAGAATGAATTTATCAACAAGAACAAACATGTCATCAATCACTCCCAAGCCATTTGTAATCTTATAGATGTGAGTCTTGATTTCCCAATTGCCAAAGTATTGAACACTAAATAAGGCATCAAATTGATATTTTTCCCAAGAACACAAAGAGCTTTAGCAAACTCGGCACTTCCAATGGTACAAGGGATTGTGAAAGTGCCGGGATCTTTCAATTTAGGAGCCATTGAATGCATAATTGCACTCACTTGATGAGTCATATTTATAGTTTCACAATTCATCAACCTCTTCTTTGTCACCAAATCCTTCATGAACTTTGCATAACCAGGCATTTGCTCCAAAGCTTCAACAAATGGCACGTTGATGGATAGACTCTTCATCATGTCAATGAACTTTTTGAGCTGATTCTCGCCATTTTACTTGGCAAGCCTTTGGGGATATGGAGAAGGAGGCCTAGGCATTGGTGCCTTAGCCTTTTGCAATACCGGTTCCGATATGTCAACAATGTTCTCCCTCGACGAGTTCACTTCCTCTTGAGCTTCCTCCACATTGTCATCAATATAAATTAACACTTCATCATTTGTTTGCACCACATTGTTTGGGATCACATCTTCTTGTACCATTTGCTCATCATCCACAAGTTTCCTTTGACTTGAGGTGGGTTCATCCCCACCTTTTCCATTCCTTGTTGTAACGACCATAGCATGTCCTGTGTTGTTCCACCCTTTGTGTTCACCACCGTGTCATTTGGTAGTGCCCCATTAGGACGAGTGTTTTGAGCTTGAGAGATTTGCCCCAATTAAACTTCCAAGTTGCGAATTGATGTGTTGTGTGAGGCTAGTTGAGCATCAGAGTCGGTGTTTTTCTCCATCATTTATTTGAACATATTCTCAATTTGTCCCATCTCATGATTGGAAGAGCTTGGACCATGGGAAGGATAAGGAGGTGGGTTGTTTGGTTGTTGATACATCTGGGGCCTTTGAAAGCCTGACCCCCGATTACCTTGGTTATTATTCCATCCCCCTTGGTTGTTGCCTCCCCAATATCCTTGGTTGTTGCCACTCCAATTGCCTTGGTTATTACCATAATTCCAATTTCCTTGATTGTTGTTACCATTGCAGTTACCTTGATTGTTCGAATTCCAATTACCTTGATTACCTTGGGTCACCATTATTGTTGATTCGGGCCTTGAGAGTTGTTTCTTTGCCCTTGAAAGTTATTTACGTATTGCACTTCCTTCTCTTGTTCATTGTAATATTCATCTTGATCAAACCCACTATCTTCTTGCACATAATTTTCTACACAGTTTTGAACTTGTGGAACTTTTTGCCTTCTCTTGTTGACCATCATGCTAACTCTCTCCATTGCATTGACTTGGTCAGGACCTTGCACTTGTTGAAGTTGAGCCTTGGCTAATTGATTCATTGTGGTGGTCAACTCGGCAATGGCTGCCCATAATCATGCAATTCTTTATGTAGGTGAATCATGTTCGGATCACCTTGAGGAACATTTGCTCTATTTCCCATGCCGATGAAGTATCCTCCATTTCATCTAAAATCTAACAAGCTTCCAACATACTGCGTTGTCATGAAATTTCCACCGGCAAGTTGTTTGGCCACGCATTGATTGGTAGTATTGATCCCTCGATAGAAAGTTTATTGAATCATTGACTCTGTTATGTCACTGTTTGGGGCATTCTTTGACCATTGTTTGGTACCTCTCCCATATTTCATGCAACGGATCATTGGATCTTGCTTGAATGCTAGAATCTCACCTCTAAAAGTAGTCGTATGCTCGGGAGAAAAGAACTTGGAAATATATTTCTCTGCCAATCCATCACATGTATGGATAGAATGGTTAGGCAATCTTTCTAACCAATCCAAGTATTTCCCCCGTAGAGAGAAAGGAAATATCCTCAACCTTAAAGAATCCTGAGAGATATTTGTCTGTTTACTCCCCAACAAGTGTCCACAAACCCCTTCAAGTGTTTGTATGCATTTTTATTTGGAGCCCCGATGAAGAATCCCCGTTGCTCTAGCAAAGTGGGCATTACATTCGTTATTTGAAAGTTTCCCACCTAATGCGGGCCGGGACTATGGAACTTGCATACCCTTCATTCGACAACACCCGGTGTGGAGCTGTTATTGGTAGATGTGGGGGTGGAACTGGGACGTTGTCTTGAGGCTATCGGCCTCTTCTATTTGCTTGAGGTTCAAGAGGAACCTCTTCAACTTGGTCGTCCTCAACGTCCACATCCCCCATAGGCATGTTTTCGAGTGGATCATTTTTGAGAGCCATTGTTTCACCTACAATTGTTTCAATAAAAATATTAGTAACACAGAAGGAAAAGAAGACAACTCACACAAAACCAAATATATAGCTAAATTCATTTTTTAGCTCCCCGGCAACGGTGCCAAAAATTAATAAAAAGACCTAATTGAGTCAGAATCGAAGATTCAAACATGCTTCACTTGGTACCAATACACTTAACTATGTGCTTATGATTAAAAACAAGTTCTTGGAAAGAAATAGCTCTAGTTAGTGACCTTCTGACTCTTGTGTTGACTTAAGCAATCATCGAGTGGTTTAGTCGAGGCATTAGTGATTTTCAATCTTGAATATGATCGTTGTGGGCCCTCGACTCTATCCTATTTAACAATCCAGCTGTGTGAGAGGTGAGATATTTTTGTTGCAAGTCCAAGTACCCGTGCGAATGGTCTAGAACTTGCCCCGAATGTGTTTCTAGGTGAAATTTTAATTTTTGCTTGGCTTGAGAAGTGATTGTAGGCTCTCCTTGACCCGTTTGAAATTTCATGTCCCACCAATGTTGTTATCTATAGTCAACCCATTTGAGCTTAAAAACTTTCTCATTTGATAACCATATTACAAGCCTTTACCCGTTTTGTAGTGACCCTCTGTTGGCACCCCGAGCTTTTCTTAACACTCTTGAGAAATAATTGGCTAAAACATAAGTTTAGGGGGGGGAGACAAGGAGTTTGAAAAAGGTATTAAGGCACAAAAAGAGAAAATAAATGAAGAAAAGGAAAGGCAAAGAAAAAGAAAGAAAGAACAAAAAGAAAAATGCAAAAGAAAGTGAATAAGTTGAAGAGTTGAAGGGATCCAAAGAAAAGTAACGATTCAAAGCATGGAGAAAACAAAGAAGGAGAAAATGAATATCATGGCTAAGAAAGAGTGATGTTAAGTCTCTCTAGTTTCCCTAAAAAAAGAAAATGCCTCAAAGAGTCGGCAAAACATGAGCCGAAAAAAAAAAAGATGAAGTGCTTAAGGAAAAATGAACTCGTTCTATTCCAACATATCCAATCGTAATCCAAAAGCCTTCATTACATTTCAAAAAAACCCTACGTGATTTCAAGCGGAGTGAAGTTACATTAGTGGTGATCTACATAAGGGGCAATCATATGGTACTTAGAGCCATACTTGTGACATTTTTTTAGAGAGATGAACGAAATTTTCACAAATCTTTGAATTGAGTGTTACGTTCTTAAGTGAGATATACTAACGGAGAGTAAAGGAGGAGGAGGAGGAGGAGTTTGGGATCCACAATGACCTACATGAAAGAGCAAGCTTCCTTGATGAATAAAGTCAAATCTTGATGCTCAAGTGTCACATTAGAACTATTTGTTCTTAAAAATTCAAATTATTGCCTTGTTGATAATTCATAAATGTTGTGGGTAATTGTTGGTCCCAATTTATGTATGATTGGTGCATCTTAGAATAGCTGGAATAGCTCGTAACTTGTGGAGGTGGGAATTACCTTATTTGCTTGATGATAAGCAAAATCTTAAGTTTTTGGGAGTTGATTAGTGGGGATTTTGACTACTTATTAGCGCCTTTTAGCTTTCGTTTTAGTCCAAAAGTGTTCAGTTGTATTCCCGAAAACTTATGAAATATGCTTATTTGCAGGAGTATTGGAAAATGAGCTACCAAGATAAAATCCAATATGAGAATGAGTGATCAAAACTCAAGGACAAAAACATGCACAGAAGCTCAAAGTGCAGTGCAGACCACAGATTTCCATCAGCGGCCACAGATTGTGAAGGCAATCTTATCAGAGACAAGTGCAAAGTGCGGTTAGCACATGAATTGTGCGGCCACAGAAGCTAAGCAATATCAGAAGTTAAGAGAGTTCTCATTCCAAGCTCAAAGGAAGTGCGGACCGCACAATTATTGTGCGGCCGCAGAAGTCAGCTACGCGGCCGTACTCAAAAATGTACGGTCCGCAGAAGATCCCTACGCGGCCGCACCCAGAAATGTGCAGACCGCAGAAAATGAGAGATGCGGGCACGGTTCAGAATTGTGCAGCCGCAAAGATTCAATCTTGTGAAGCTGAAGCAAAGTGCGGACCGCACATGGAATTGTGTGGCCGCAGAACCTCCGAAAGGGCATTTTTTCCTGAAAATTCCATCTTTGTATAGATAGAATATTTTCACGAAATTAGGTCAAGTTTTGAATATTCAAAGTGTTGTAGCCGTTTTTCCTTGCTTCTTTAGGCAACTTTAGCTTATTTTAGTGATTTAACATTGGATTTCTCTAGTTTAACCTTCAATATGAATTTTATTATCTTTTCTTCTATACCCACTATGAGTAGCTAGATTTTTACTAAGGGTATGACTTAACCCTAGTGTGTTAACCTTATGGGTAATTAGTTTTATACTTGTTTATGAATGAGTGTTGTTAATTAGCTAGGTTTATGCTTCAATTGTGAAATTAATGATTGCAAACATTGACTTATACGTATTTGAGTGAGTCTCTTCTTGAGAAAGAGAGACCTAGTCTAGGTTAAATTAGCTAACAAAGAATTGGGTCAACTGAGAGATTGATTGTCCCAATTAAAGGGTTCAACCTAGAGATAGTAACAACCCGAATTGAGCTCTTATCAACTGTTTTGGTAGATACCCGTTTGGTCTTGAGAAAGCCAAATTGGACAAAACCACTCTCTGATTGAGAGGTATTGAGTGAGCAACGTAGTGTTGTGAGCTATAATACACCCCAGTTAATAAAATAACTAAAAGTCTTTATCACATTAGGCAAACACCTAGGTCATGGTCACAACCCTAGGCATTTTTATATCTTTGAAAAACAATCTTCTCTAGTTTTATACCTTTAGAATTGCAATCCTTAGTGTAAGTTCAGAAGTAAAAATAAAACCATGTTTGTGGAAGTGCAATCTAGATACTTCACGTACTCACTCCGATTATATACTACTAATTCCCATCTTAGCTCCCTGTGGATTTGATTCCGACTCCTTTTTTGGTTTTATTATTTCAAACGACCGTGTCATACCTTGTTAGAGGCATGCATTTAGACATGATCAGCACCTTACGTGCAAGTTTTTGAGCGGAGCTGCGGGTGATGTCGAGAGCTGACTCTAAAGATGTTCGTGCCTTCTGGATGTGGCTACCACTTGTATGTGGGTAGTTCTAAAGTTAACTTATGTTTTGTAACATTTTAGATAGAAGTTGAAATTATTTCTTATGCGTTTTTATAATAATCTAGTCTTCGTAGCTTATGTCTTGTACTACCAGTCCGATCCTTGGGATGTTGTTTGGAATCCAGATACATTAATTGTTGATCACATTTATTTTATTAGAATTGTGTTAATTGTTAATTGGTTAACCTAACAGGTCGGATTAGGTGTCATCACAACCTTTAAATTTTGGGTCGTGACACATCTTCGCTCTATTTTTTCAGGCTTGCGATCTTCAAATCTTCAACAACGATTGTGTGATGTTGATGGAAATCTCAATTTTTGTATGCTAAATTTTGTGAAATTCTGCCAAATTTGAGTAGGGCAGGATAAATATTTTAACTTTTATAGGTACTCCTGTCTTTTCTCCTAATAAGTAACTAAACTCGGATTACTGAGGCCAGTGAGAGACTTCATAGGTAGCACTGAACCATGGCACCCACACGATGTTTGTGCAATTTGGGTGCCACTTTATCAATATAATCATTTTTTTCACAAATATCAACATACTTACTAAGAATTTTTACCAAACCATACGAGTGGCGTACCACCCCTACCCTATAAGGTAGGGGCTTATCGGACAGATCGGGCATATAATACGCGTAGTGGTTCGGCTTATCGATTTTTGGATTTTAAATATACTAATCTGTTAGCCAAGCAATAAGATAGTGGGTGTTTCGATATCGGATTAGTAATTATCAGGCGGTTATCGGGTGGTGTATCGGTTAAATCTAAGACTAAGTAACAATGAAAATTAAAATTACATGTAGTCCAACTTCAACCAGCAAAACTAAAATAACACTTCTAATATGAAAGTCATCCTCGTATCTGTACCTCTATTTTAAAAGGTAGAATTGGGACTCGCTCGAGGCTCGCCCCGGGGTGGAGCACTCGTAAAATGATCCTAGGCTTATGTGTGGGGCTTAGTTTTATGAGACTTATGTAACGACCCGACTGGTCGTTTTGAGCCCTAGCACGTCGTTAAGCAGTCTAAGGCCATGAGCAGCTTCATTTCAGGTGTTATGACTTGTACGCGTGGTCGGAATTGAATTTCGGGAAGATCGGAGTTAATTTGGGAAGAGAATTCTCATTTTGGAAGCTTAAAGTTGAAGGAATCAACTAGGATTGGAATTTTGAGTAAACAATCTCGGAATCGGGATCTGAAGGTTCTGACAGGTTCGTGTGATGATTTCGGACTTGGGCGTATCTCCAGATCGGGTTTTGAATAACCCGGGAGCGTTTTGGCGCCTATTGTGGAAGTTGGCATTTTGGAGGGAATTTCATAAGTTTGGCTTGAAGTGCATTTCAGTGTTATCAATGTCCGTTTGTAATTTCAAGACCGGGAGTAGCTCCGTATGGTAATTATGGAGTTTGGAGCGCGATCGGAAGTGAATTCGGAGGTCCGTAGGTCATTTTGAAGCCATTTGGCTAAAGATAGAAATTTAAAGGTTTTTGACCAGTTTGACCGGAAGTGAACTTTTTGATATCGGGGTCGGAATCCGATTTTGAAAGTTGGAGTAGGTCCATAATGTCAAATATGACTTGTGTGCAAAATTTGAGGTCAATCAGACATGATTTGATAGGCTTAAATATCGAAAGTAGAAGTTGGAAAGTTCAAAGTTCATAAAGCTTGAATCGGGGTAAAATTTGTGGTTTTAGCATTGTTTGATATGATTTAAGGCCTCGAGCAAGTTCGTAATATGTTTTGGGATTGGTTGGTAGGTTTGGTTGAGGTCCCGGGGGCCTCGGGTGGATTCCGGGTGGTTAACGGATCGATTTTGGAGTTGAAGAAAAGTTAAAGCAGCTGGTATCTGGTATTTCCGCACCTGCGAAGTTTTGGCTGCAGGTGCGGAGCCGCAGAAGCGGCCAGGAAGACCGCAGATGCGGATTTTGGTGAGGAAAGCTGGGACCGCAGATGCGGTCAGGGAGCCGCAGATGCGGGACCGCACCTGCAGAAAAGGAAGCGTAGAAGCGGAAGCTGGGCAGCTTGGGAAGGAGCCGCAGAAGCGGCGTTTTACCGCATAAGCGGAAATAATTCCGCAGAAGCGGAAATGTCTGGAGCAGTGAGGCCTTTAAAATTTGGGGTTATGTTCATTTCAACCCCATTTTTCTTCCATTTGAGTTGATGGGGAGTAGCTTTGAGGCGCCATTTTCGTCAATTGTTATGAGGTAAGTAATTTATGCTAGCTTTGAGTTAAATATAAGGTTTATACATGGATTTAGGCATGAAAATTGTAGAAAAACTTGGGGTTTGAGGGAAGACCTAGAAAATTAGTGTTCTTGAATTTTGATCACGATTTTGAGTATGGAAGTAAGAGAATCATATATTTGAGTTCGTGAGTTCATGGTAAACTTTATCTCCAAGAAATTTTGGATTCCGGGCACGTGGGTCCAAGGGCATTTTTGTCAACTTTCCGTTCGGGGTTAGGAATTGTTACAAATTGGGTTGTAAAGGTTAACTGAGCATATATTAATGGATTTGTATAATCATTGGCTAGTTTTGGAGCATTGTGCGTTGGTGCAAGTCTTCGGAGGAATGTAGAATGTTGGTTATGGATCTTCGGAGCGAGGTGAGTCTTCTTTCTAACCTTGTAAGAGGGAATTGTCCCCATAGGTGAAATAATTATTTATGTGCTCCTATTTGCGGGGGCTACGTATGCACGAGGTGACGAGAGTCCATGCGTAGCTACTATTATGCTATTATCCGGGTAGTTAGGACCCAAAAGCATGTTATACTTGGATTATTTATGAACCCATTGATAACTTGAATTGCTTAAATCACATTGAATTAGTAAGTGAATTTTAAAAAGGGATTAAATGTCATTTTTCCTGAATTTGTTAAAAGAGAAATTTGTTATTTGGATAAATATTCCCCGGTAAGTTCTTAATTGACTGGTTGAGCATGTATCTCTATGTGTACCTGTTTCGCATGCATGATTCGCAAGCAGGGTATATGTTTATTTATGAAACGGGCCGGACGCCTCGGCAGATTAAATAGATGCATTTATGGTTCGGGGCATTCGACCCTCGGCAGTGCACAGTTTACATTTCTGTTGGAGCGGCATGATTTGTGCATGATATATATATATTGTATAGTGTTCTCTTGAGAATTTTAAATGTGGATATTGCCTTTCATGGCTTGATATAAATCGATAAGATAATGAAGAGTAAACCTTGAAAATCCTTGATTATTTGTTGAAGGTGTTTACCTGTTTTCCCAGCTTCGTGAATTAGAACTACTACATAAATCCATGATTTCCTCACATTTTAGTATATTGCTAGTTGACCTCTAGTAAGAGTCGAAGTTGACCATCTCGTCTCTACTTCTTCGAGATTAGACGGGATACTCATTGAGTACATGTTCATTATGTACTCATACTACACTTCTGTACATTTTTGTTGCACAGGTATATGTACCTCTAGCAGTCTACTGGGTGTAGCAGCGCAGATGATTCTGGGACTTGGTGAGTTGCATTATTCGAGACGATTCGCAACTAGTGTAGTCCTTTCAGCATATTGTATTTATTTCCTGTCCACTGTATTTTGGACGGATGTTGTATTTTATTTCCCTATCAGTAGATGCTCATGCACTTGTGACACTCGTTCTAGGAAAATTTTGGATTATTCAGTATTAAGTCCCTTATTGACTTCAACTTCATTTTTGTAAAATCTTTATTGTTTAATACTCTTCGTATAAGAAAAATGTTTTCCGCAAGTACTAAAATTGGAATTTAATTATGCATTCTTGGTTGGCTTGCCTGACTGCGGTGTCCGGCGCCACCACGACCCTTAGTGAATTTTGGGTCGTGGCAACATGGTATCAGAGCACTAGGTTCCCGTCGGTCTCACAAGTCATGAGAAAATCTAGTAGAGTCCCGCGAATCGGTACGGAGATGTCTGTACTTATGCTCGGGAGGCTACAGGGCTGTTAGGAGTACTTTCCTTCTTGATTTCCTTATCGTGCGGTTCAATTCCTTTGAGGCTTATGCCTTTGATTTCTTCCTACTCAATCTTACGCGAGCGCTTGTTATAAATAGAAAATTGAAGGATTGTAATGGCACTACAAATGTGGTGCAGGATTCTCCCGGTATAGTTTATTGAGCTATTATAGTCGCCTTATGGAAGGATATTCTATTGTTCAGCTCAATAACAGAGCTTCTAACAGCCTTGAGGCTAGGCACAGGTTGCCACGATGCTTATGAGCGATTATTCCGCAGTATTATTGTGATGGTAGGATGTTTGCCCACGTGTCGGGGCAATAAATGACTTGAAGGGAGGTTTACTCAGTATGTAATCAAGGGATTCAGTATTTTATTCCCGGTAATGGAAAGGCAGTCGGACTAAGGATGGTCAGATGTGGGCTGGTGGAAGTAATGAGACTTGGTATTTGCAAGCGTGGTGGAGCTTTCTTCTATGATGGGGTGTCATGGTCCTAATGGAACGTACTAAGTTTGTCGATGTTATAATCTGCCACAATTCGCCTTTATGGCAGGATATTGTGAAATAGTATTGGAGATACGACTGTCAGATATCGCATGGTGCGGTGGTTTAGGATCGAATCAGAATTTCTAATGTTGACGGTTCAAAAAATATGACCTTTGGATAGGCTTAAAGTTAGTAGCAATT
Source organism: Nicotiana glauca (assembly GCA_026770625.1). NCBI lineage: Eukaryota > Viridiplantae > Streptophyta > Magnoliopsida > Solanales > Solanaceae > Nicotiana > Nicotiana glauca. The sequence goes on along the minus strand of MU738751.1, from coordinate 111,750 downwards.
TTGGGTTCAAGTGCCACGAAGATAGAGTTTATTTAAGGTAGCAAAGTGTGAGGAAAGACATGGGGGAGTGTTAGGCGGTGTTAAAAAATTCTAGAAGGCCAAGTATAAGAAACGCATGTCGATTGGTTGATTAAAGAATTGAGTTTTCCCGAAGTGGGAGAGGGGCGAAGTTGTATATGGGCTTGGTAGTAGGATGACTGCGCGCCTAAGGAGAGTTTAGAATGATCTGGGATTTTAGCGACGGGCAATTGAAATCTGCGGGTTTAATTCGAAGCATGGGTTGTTATGCGGCAGGAGATTTGGTATGACGGAAAGGAGCTGCTTGAAATGAAGAAGGATGCAGCATAACTCAAAATTGGAAAGGTGTTGCCGCACATTTAATTGATGTCCACAAGGGGTAAATGGACCGGTACAGCTAGAGAGTGAGCTTGGACTCAGGATGGGTTATTGATGTCATAGTGATTGTATCTCGTGCAGCAGCATTGGAAGATGTCGGGAAGTGATTTCCATAGGTGGGTTATTTCCTGTGAGCAAGGTAGAGGACGCGTGGTTGGCGAGGCTTCTATGAAGAATTCTATTGGTTATACAGCGAAGAGATCGGTCGTGCGAATGGGGTTGATGATTCAGAGTATCAAAAGGGGTGTTACCGAATAATTTCGAGAATTTGGCGGTAGATTGCGCCCAGTTATGTCGATAAGAGATAAGGAATCCCGGTGAATTCCAGAGTTGTAAAATAATGGCTTCAAGCTAAGTGGGAGAGTCCCACCGCCTATGATTGGGTTGCATGGTTAACTACGTGAGGTTTCTGGTTATTAGCATATTGATGGGTTATTCTAGCTATGGGAAAAGACCATAAGTGGTAAAATGAGTAGATGAATTATTGGAGGCGTGCTATGGTTGGCCTTATTGGCTCATGTTCGAACTTGGGAAAAGACTCCGGATTTATGCCTTGTATAGATGCAGGTTTCAGAGGAAGTGGTTTCGCCGGGTGCTTCGTCAAGAGGGTATTCGTGTGTTATAAGATTTATGGGGTGGATTATATTTGGGACCTAGTCAGATCGGGTGGCTCTCAGTGATGGTCCTAGTGAATTTAGGAGTTAAAGTGTGATGCCTATCGATTTTGATCCTATGGGTATGGATAAGAATCAAGCTTGGAAAACAGCTTATGAGAAGAGGCACAGAATGTTCTGGAATGTTTTGGCTTGTGATGTAGCAATTGGGAGGTATGGAATGGTTCGTGGAATTTGAGATAGCATGGTCTCGTGATTCAAGGTCACTCGGGGTGAGTGTAGATGGAGTATGTTATGTGTTGAATGGAGTTAGTATCATTTCTACGGCAAGCAAGGATAAATTGGAAGAAGGTAGATTAATTAGCCATAGTTGAATTGGCACATTGGGGCCAGTGATCAGTTCATTCCGCGTGATCAAGTTATGTGTATGATTTGTAGCGGTGCGTGTGAGGCTTGTCAGTCACCGTAATTGATGTTATTCGGAAGCATTCTTCTGTTATGGCTTGTTAAGTGGAAGCGGATTCCGGAAGGGCTATGGTGGCTTGGACCATTACTTAGAGATTTGTATATCCTACGGTTATGAAAATTTACCTGTGTGTTTCTATGATTCTCCTGAAGTGAGTTAAGTGAAAAGTTTTTATGTGATGAAGTGTTAAAATATTAATGGTTTCGAAGTTACGATAAGGATCGTGTTCTACCGTATGTTGGCATATTGGGTGCAGTGAGCAGCATGGAAATTTGAAGTGAGGATCGAGGTTGCAGTTTGGTGCTGGTAAGAATGTCACGAGCTCATATGAGTAAGAAAAGGGTGGAATGTTAAAGTAAATTGGTATTGTATTCAGCGTCACCTGAGATCGATGTGCTGTGAAAGAGGCTTTGCATCCTGGTTAAGGATTCTTGATCGTTTTTCAGCATTAGTGCGGCCGATGGTTTAGATGTGCGGAACCGTTATTTATTTTGAAAGATTGTGGGAGCGTGTCCCACGGGAAGATTGTATAAGTGTGACATGTAGTCACTTGATCTACTAAAGATTTAAACCAAGTATGAGGATTGTGGTAATATCATTAATTTGAGAATTTATGCCTGGAGGGCATTTTGTTTATTGGGTTGTGAACTGAGGAGGTTGCTCCGGTTATGATGGTTGTTCTTATGTTTTACGAGGAAAGGGGAGTTACTATGGACCTTTGAAAGGTTATTAGCCTTGTTGGTGCAATCAGAAATCGGCTTGAGATCAATGGATTGATTTAGATGTGAACAGGGCTTTATATCAGGCCAGTTGTGTTCGTCTTAGTGAGCTTTCCTTATGGAAGAAACGGTCGGGTGTTATTTTGTCGTCAGTTATTCTAGGTAATGATGTATTACGCCGTATGAGTTGTGAGACAGCTTGGTAAATTTCTTATGTGTTGAGGTTCTGCGTGGAGATGATGTTAAGTGAGCAGAATGGCTCTTGAGATCCAGATCTTGTATCGCACCTCAGTTATGCTTGAGTTTTGTAGCCTATAGCGCTATGTGTTTCCTCAGGGATGGAATTATGCACTTAGCATGCTTGCAATCGAAATTCGATATTTTTATTGTAATGGGCAGATTTAGCTCGAAGTTCAATCTCCTTATGTGAGATCTATGTGTGGATCAGGTGGCACGCCGCCATGGGTATGATATTTGGATCGGGTTGTGCGCCGCAACAGTGTGATGTCGAGTCCAGTTTTCTGTATGCTATTTTTGGGTGTCTCACTTCCTATCTTCTAAGGAAAGTCTGTATTAGTGTGGGGGTTAGGTAATTCCTTCCAGGGTTCGATTTCCTTTTTGTATTGTGTTCGAATTGGTGGCCTATTGGCACATTGTGGCATCATATGAGACTTCTGATCGCATTCGGAGTGGCTTATTGCCTGAGCAGTTCTTACTGGGTGAGGCAGGATTATTGGATTTAGGATCGGTGCAATCTGATTATATGAAGTATATTAGGGAGCAGAGATCATTATTTGGTTCAGAATGTGGTAATGTTTCTCGTCAGAAGCATGACTCAATGATTGGTTAAATCGACAGTTAATTATGAATTTCGGCACATCTCATCCATCGTGGCGGTATTGTAAGAGTTAGAGTAAGACTTGTGTGAGTAATAAGGTGCAATGGGAGCATTTGATTCGTTGAATTTTGGCTAAGTTGATCAGAAAATATTATTGTGGTCTTGTGGATTAAGTGTAGCAAAGTAAGAATCCAGCAAAGTTATGCAGCCATGTTTGAGTACAGCGTGTAATGATTGATATGGTGATCGTACGTTGGAAACCGGCCTGGCATGGAATTCCGGATGTTGGCGGTGGGCTCTAAGGCTTATTTGCTTGAACAAAAGGGAATACCTTCAGAATGTATCGAGACAATGTGCTCAACTAAGTTGTGGTAGCACGGGAAGGTGCATGAGGTGCTAAACAGTGATTTCAGACTACGTTCGAGGACGAACATATGTTTAAGTAGGAGAGAATATAACGACCCGACCGGTTGTTTTGAGCCCTAACGCGTCGTTCAGCAGTTTGAGGCCATGAGCAGCTTCATTTCAGGTGTTATGACTTGTACGCGTGGTCAGAATTGAATTTCGGGAATAACGGAGTTAATTTGGGAAGAGAATTCTCATTTCGAAAGCTTAAAGTTGAAGGAATCAAAACAACCTCGGAATCGGGATCTGAAGGTTTTGGCAGGTTCGTGTGATGATTTCGGACTTGGCGTATGCCCGAATCGGGTTTTGAATGATCCGGGAGCGCTTTGGCGCCTATTGTGGAAGTTGGCATTTTGGAGGGAATTTCATAAGTTTGGCTTGAAGTGCATTTCAGTGTTATCGATGTCTGTTTGGAATTCCGAGACTGGGAGTAGATCTGTATGGTGATTCTGGAGTTAGCAGCGCGATCGGAATTGAATTCGGAGGTCCGTAGGTCATTTTGAAGCCATTTGGCTAAAGATAGAAATTTGAAGGTTTTTGAGAAGTTTGACCGGAAGTGGACTTTTTGATATCAGGGTCGGAATCTGATTCCGGAAGTTGGAGTAGGTCTGCAATGTCAAATATGACTTGTGTGCAAAATTTGAGGTCAATCGGACATGATTTGATAGGCTTAAACATCAGAATTAGAAGTTGGAAAGTTCAAAATTCATAAAGCTTGAATCGGGGTGAAATTTGTGGTTTTAGCGTTGTTTGATATGATTTGAGGCCTCGAGCAAGTCCGTAACGTATTTTGGGATTGGTTGGTAGGTTTGGTTGAGGACTTGGGGGCCTCTAGTGGATTTCGGATGGTTAACGGATCGATTTTGGAGTTGAAAAAAAGCTGAAGCAGCTGGTATCTGGTATTTCCGCGCCTGCGAAGTTTTGGCCGCAGGTGCGGAGCCGTAGAAGCAGCCAGGAAGACCGCAGATGCGGATTTTGGTGAGGAAAGCTGGGACCGTAGATGAGGTTAGGGAGCCGCAGATGCGGGACTGCACCTGCGAAAAAGGAAGCGCAAATACGAAAGCTGGGCGGCTTGGGAAGGAACCGCTGAAGCGGCGTTTTGACCGCATAAGCGGAAATAATTCCGCAGAAGCAAAAATATCTGGAGCAGTGAGGTCTTTAAAATTCGGGGTTGAGTTCATTTCAACCCCATTTTTCTTCCATTTGAGTTGATGGGGAGCAACTTTGAGGCGCCATTTTCATTTCTTGTTATGAGGTAAGTAATTTATGCTAGCTTTGAGTTAAATACAAGGTTTATACATGGATTTGAGCATGAAAATTGTAGAAAAACTTAGGGTTTGAGGGAAGACCTAGAAAATTAGTGTTCTTGAATTTTGATCATGATTTTGAGTATGGAAGTAAGAGAAAATTATATATTTGCGTTTGTGAGTTCATGGGTAAACTTTATCTCCGAGAAATTTCGAATTCCGGGCACGTGGGCCCAAGGGCATTTTTGTTAACTTTTCGTTCGGGGTTAGGAATTGTTACAAATTGGGTTGTAAAGTTTAACTAAGCATATATTAATAGATTTGTATAATCATTGGCTAGTTTTGGAGCATTGTGCGTTGGTGCAAGTCTTCGGAGGAATGTAGAATGCTGGTTATGGATCTTCGGAGCGAGGTGAGTCTCCTTTCTAACCTTGTAAGAGGGAATTGTCCCCATAGGTAAAATAATTGTTTATGTGCTCCTATTTGCGGGGGCTACGTACGCACGAGGTGACGAGAGTCCGCGCGTAGCTATTATTATGCTATTATCCGGGTAGTTAGGACCCAAAAGCATGTTCTACTTGGATTATTTATGAACCCATTGATAACTTGAATTGCTTAAATCACATTGAATTAGTAAGTGAATTTTAAAAAGGGATTAAACGTCATTTTTCCTGAATTTGTTAAAAGAGAAATTTGTTATTTGGATAAATATTCCCCGGTAAGTTCTTAATTGACTGGTTGAGCATGTATCTCTATGTGTACCTGTTTCGCATGCATGATTCGCGAGCAGGGTATATTTTTATTTATGGAACGGGCCGAACGCCTCGGCAGATTAAATAGATGCATCTATGGTTCGAGGCATTCGACCCTCGGCAGTGCACAGTTTACATTTCTGTTGGAGCAGGCCGTCGACCTCGGCATGATTTGCGCATGATATATATATATATATATATATATATATATTGTTGTCCTGAGAATTTTAAATGTGGATATTGCCTTTCATGGCTTGATATAAATCGATAAGATAATGAAGAGTAAACCTTGAAAATCCTTGATTATTTATTGAAGGTGTTTACCTGTTTTCCCAGCTTCGTGAATTAGAACTACTACATAAATCCATGATTTCCTCACATTTTAGTATATTGCTAGTTGACCTCTAGTAAGAGTCGAAGTTGACCATCTTATCTCTACTTCTTCGAGATTAGACGGGATACTCATTGAGTACACGTTGATTACGTACTCATACTACACTTCTGTGCATTTTTGTTGCACAGGTATATGTACATCTAGCAGTCTACTGGGCGTAGCAGCGCGAATGATTTTGGAACTTGGTGAGTTGCATTATTCGAGACGACCCGCAACTAGTGTAGTTCTTTCAGCATATTGTATTTATTTCCTGTCCACTGTATTTCGGACGGATGTTGTATTTTATTTTCCTATCAGTAGATGCTCATGCACTTGTGACACCAGTTCTGGGAGAATTTTGGATTATTCAGTATTAAGTCCCTTATTAACTTTAAATTCATTTTTGTAAAATCTTTATTGTTTAATACTCTTCGTATAAGAAAATATTTTCCGCAAGTACTAAAACTAGAATTTAATTATGCATTCTTGGTTGGCTTGCCTGACAGCGGTGTCCGGCGCCACCACGACCCTTAGTGGATTTTGGGTCGTGACAACATACACCTCGGCCATCAAGGCTTACGCCTCAGACACGCCCAACGCCCAGCGTACTGGGCTCGCCTAATAGAACTTTATGTAATTGTATGTAACTAACCTTGTAAATCCTCACATTTTCTTTATAAATCGTTGACTATTCAAAATTATTTTTTTTAATCATAAATCATTAAGTTGAGAGTATTTTATGTCATAATTAAAATAAGAATTATTGTATTTTATTCACTAAGATTTGTATGATAGTTAATATTTAATAAATCTTTCATTTAAAAAGTATTTATTTATTAACTTGTGTTATGTCTCTACTATATAATAGTCTATAATTATTTTTCTAAATATTATTTTTTTTACGTTTACGAAATACAATACTTATTAATTTAATAGCTCAGTATTAACTAGTAACTATTTACAAATAGTTAGTTATCATGGTATTGTATGTTGAATTATGTGTCACTTTAATAACTTGTTGAAACTTAAAAATAAATGATGCAAGAGAATCATATTAAAATTGTGAATTATGTTTTATATTAATTCTCTTTCAAATAGAAAGCATATTAAATAAAAGGAGTATTTTAAGAAAACTCTAAAATTATAATATCGAAATTCTTTCAAGATTCATTACTCCTTAAGAGATACATATAAGATTTCATATCGAATACATTACTTTTGATGTTTGAGTTGTAATAACGTTGCAGCTAATTTGCATATTATGATATATGTCATACTTTTGTTATTATTCATAGTTGAATTATACTTTATAAATATTTTAAATAGATTATTTGTTATAATTTTGTGATTTTAATGTAATTTTTATAATTATTTTTATTTTATACTATTTTAAAAATTTTAAAATTAGTAAAATTTAAAGATCTGTGGAACTTACGCCTCGCCTCGTCAGAGGTAAAATGCCTAGTGTCACGCTACCGCTTTTTAAAACAGTGATCTGTACCGTAGGATATCATACTCATTTAAAGTTACATGTTTTTTACTTTTATGGGATAATCATTTTGCCAGACCATCTTATTTCATATATTTTAATTGTATTGTTTAAAATTTGGACATATCTAAAGCTAAAAACTGTATCATACATTGTCAGCTAACATAAAATATTTTTGCAAAATCCAAAGAAGTTAACAATAAAGAGTGAAAGCCTCGTTTTAGATCATAATGTATAATTTTTGGTCGGTAAAAAATATGCGAGATTCATTATTATGCTTCGAATTGCAATTATATACACCTCACTTGTTTTTCAAAGACATTTTTCTATGAGATTAAATCTGGTAACATAGAAAAAAATTTAATTACTTTTCACAATACATTGTAAAACTTTATTTAATAAGAATTTAGAATAAGATGGAAATAGTATAGAGAGAAATACCTTTCACAAATACACAAAAAAAACACTAGGCTGATGTGTTAACACATGTATACAAGAAATTTAAATGATTTTTAACGGGTTAACGGTTTATCCGATAAGAAAATTGAGTACTTCGCCCCAAACCGTTAAGCCGTTAATTATAAAATCTCAATTTGTTCACCATCTATTAGCCCCATAACCCAATACCAATAAGCCAATAAGCCATCATTCGATTTGGCTAACGGTTGCGGTTCGATTTTGAACCCCCCTACTGGTATAAGCTAGATTCGCCCCTGATTAGAGATTAGTTGTTGGAACATATATGAGGCCATTTGGAAATAGTCAGCTATCATTTATTGATATGGGTTGATTTTTCTAAGACTTGAAGATGTTACATAATTTTTCTTCGAGTCCTAGAAAAATTAAAACATAGGTTTATTGGGACGACCCAAAGGGTCATCACCTGTTTTTCTATTTATTCCATTCTTTCGAGGCCTTGAAAACCTCATTTTTAGCCGCATCGATTTGCGTGCGCAGTCCGGAAAAGCCTAAATGTGAAATTCTGTGAAAAATGCTAAAATTTGGTATTAAAGTGAATAAGTTTGACTTTGGTCAACATTTTGGGTAAACAGACTCGGACCCGTGATTTGAAGGTCCCGGAGGGTCCGTAGAAAAATATGGGACTCGGGCGTATGCCCGGAATCGAATTTCGAGGTCCCAAGCCCGAGAAATGAATTTTTGAGTAAAATTATTTTTCTAAAATTATTAAGGAAATTAGAAATAAAATTTGATTAAAAGAATGTGGTATCGGGCCCGTATTTTTGTTCCGGCACCCAGTACAAGTCTTATATAAGGTTTAAGCGCTTCCTGTGAAATTTGGTTGAAAACGGACGTCGTTTGACGTGTTTCGGACTTAAAATGGAAATTTGATGTTTTATGAAAACTTGGAAGAAAGAAATTATGAATTTTTAGGTTGAATTCGATGTATATGATGTTATTTTGGCGATTTGATCGCGCGAATAAGTCCGTAGGATATTTTTGAGGTTGTGTGCATATTTGGTTTGGAGCCCCGAGGGCTCGGGTGAGTTTTGGATAGGCGTCGGAGTGCATTTTGAACTATGAAAATTTTTTGGTGTTTCTGACCTGCAGGCTTCGCATTTGCGAAGCCTGGCTCGCAAATGCGAAGGCAGTCACTTTGCTCAGGGATCGCAAATGCAATCATTGTATCGCAATTGCGAAAGCTGGACTCTCGCAAATGCGACATTTCTGTTCGCAAAAGCGAAGTTCCCAGTTGTGCCCATGGTTCGCAAATGCGAACTATTGTTCCCCCCCAATTCGCAATTCCCATATATGCAGCCCAGCAATTTTTATACTTAGTCGTTTTTGAGTCATTTTTCACCCCATTTTCAAAACACAACTCCTTTGGGTGATTTTTCAAGAACAAGTTTCATTCCAAATCAATTGTAAGTTGATTTTTACTTAATTTCTTCAATCATTAACATCATTTGACATGTTTTCTTCTTAAAATCAATGATTTTCATTGGTGAAATTGGGGGTTTTGGGTAGAACCTAGGTTTTCTAAAAATTGGGGATTCGGACCTCAATTTGAGATCAGATTTCAAAATAAATTACATATTTGAGTTCGTGGGGGAATGGGTAACCGAATTTTGGTTCGAATCTAGGGTTTTGACCACGTGGGTCCGGGGGCGATTTTGGAATTTTTGGGAAAAACTTGGAAAAATTATTTTTATGCATTCAAATTGATTCATTTNTTGAGGTTTGAGTGAAATTCAAGGCATCGAGGTAAGTGTTTGGTTTAACCCTAGCTTGAGGGAATAGGAGTTGAGTCTTGTTTGGTACTTGTTAATTGATCGAGTACGATGTATAGGCATGGTGACGAGTATCTATATATTGGTGTCTAGCATGACCGTGAGTCCTTATTTGCAGATAGTTGGTTGTTGTTATGCCTTCCATGCTTAATTGATGACTTCTATATGTTGTAAAGGCCTTGTGATAGAAATTGTGATCTTGGAACTTCGTGGAGCATTGGCTTGGCTCGAAATACAAATTGTGAAGGTGTAGGAGATAAGTAACTCCTTGGAGCTTGGGCTCAAGTGATATTGTGAAATACGAGATGAAAGTGAAAGAAAGAGAAGAGTTAATGATTTATTCCCCTTGCCGGGACGTTGTGGTTATTGATGTAGTACTCTTGCCGGATTTTTATTGGTTTGTTTGTGTACCCTCGCCGGGGCTTCCATTCTTATTTTATTATTTCTCTTGCCCTTGTTTGTGATTGTTGACTGGGTGAGGAAGAATGTTAAAGCACGAAGGGTGATGCCGTGCATTGAATGACATTTGTGGATCGGGTTGCGCGCCGCAACAATGCTAAATGATATGGATCGGGTAGCACGCCACAACCGTGTTGTTATATATTGGGATCGGGTTGCGCGCCGCAACAATTATTGATACAAGTGTATTTATTTAGGTATTTGGTTCTCGTCCGATGTAAATTCCAAGTTGTCCTTAAATTGTTATTCTAGATTTACTATTAATATTGTTATCTCCTCCGAGCATGCTTCCCCTCCCATATTGTTTGCTTGTCTTGTATTTTCGATTTCGCTGTATATGTATGTGATTGCACAGGTTTATATGGTAGTCCAGTGTAGCCTCGTCACTACTTCACCGGGGTTAGGCTAGACACTTACCAGTACGTGGGGTCGGTTGTGCTAATACTACACTCTGTGCTATTTGCACAGGTCCAGGTTTCGAGCAGCAGCAGCAGTTTTAGTTTGAGAGCAGGCCTTCAGTCCATCGAGACACTGAGGTAGCCTTGCAGGCGTCCGCAGGCCCGACGTCTCCTCTATCCTTACATTAGACTGTCATCTCATAGTACTCGAAATAAACCGATTTATATTTCTTTCAGACTTTGTATTTAGTACTTCTTAGATGTTCGTGAGTATGTGACTCCAGTTATCCGGTAGAGATACATGTTGGAATTTCTTATTTTATTCAGCTATTTAAATTTAAGACTTCCGCTTATGATTCTAATTTCGTTGCTTTTATTTTAATGCTGTTAATTATTTAAAAGAAACATGTGTTTAACGAAAAGTAATTAAGTTTGGCTTGCCTAGCTCCTATTAGTAGGCGCCATCACGGCCTCGAGGGTGGAAAATCCGGGTCGTGACATTTATGGAATAGGATAGTCCAAAATAAATGCTGAATGACGACTTTATTGAATAATAATGAATATAATTGCACTAATCAAAGTCCCACAAGGCTCATTTATACAATTTTTCGTAGATATATTATAAGGTAATTTAAAGAATCCCAAACTAATGCATTTGATATTTGACTAAATTCCTCTCTAGGTTCTCCAGATGCTGGACAACATTTTCTCTAAGTATATCTCAAAGAAACACCTCTTCTTGATTGCCGATCCAAATTTCAAAAGAACGCCTTAAACACATCACATTCTAAGAAATTCATCCATGAATTTTCTTCCCCTACAAAAAGCCAAATACTAAATCAGAAATTGAATAACAAAGAACAACTACACCTCAATTCCTAATAAATTGGGAGAATTAAAATAAGGAAAACAAGTCCATGGAAACAAGGGCATCGATTCCATCGATTATAGTAATAAAAAAGAATACTCACAAGAGGTTTTCAAAACTAGAAGACGTCTTAATTTTCATTTTTTTTATCAAGCAACTGCAATCTAAAATTTTCTATTTTTCCCATATTATTATTCATATAAGAATGTTTATAATCATAAATTGGAAGTATTATTATGATCTATATTTAAGCCATCTATTACCTTCGACTTGAATTCTATGTGTACAAGTTTATTTTTCGACTTATAATTTTGTATCAACTTTGAATTTATTATCACAAAAAAGATATTGATATAGTAATATCAAGCGGTGATCTCTTAAAACCGTAGATCGCCTCTACATGAATTCATAATACATTTAATAGTTCATATATATATAAAGGAAGAGTGTATATGTCTAAATTACCTTTTCTCTGGTCTTACTAGGTCTCAAGCCTTTGAATTTGCGATGTTGTAACATGCTTTGGTGTTGAAAATTATGCCTTCCCCTTGATCCAGTTGGTGGAGGAATATAAGTATGAGTTTCTGGACCTCTATAATCAATTTCATAAATTCCCGATTCCATTTTTCCTGTAAAAAGAATACCATTTCCTTTTGTCATAAATGGGAATTAAGCCGCACGAACAAATAGAATTTGCTACAAAAGCATTTGAGAACATAGTAATGGAAATAGCCAAAATAGGATTCATTTTGGCTACCACAATTAGTAAAGAAAAAAACAGTTAGTATATCATAAGCAATAGATCATATAAGTTTCGTTTGAAGACAAACCTGAAGAAGAACACGGTCCAACCAGGTGGAGGAAGAGGAAGAAAATGGCAGTTAAGCTAGTGATCTTCAGCTTCATTGCAAAGAGAATATCAAGAATATATGAACTAATAAATGTCCTTTTTAATGATATATAAAAGAGTGAATTTATTTTGTGCTAAGTAGGGGTGTACATGGATCGGATTGGTTCAGTTTTTGTCAAAACCGAACCAAACCAACTATATCGGTTTGGATTGGTTTGGTTTTGTCAGATTTTTCGGGTTTTCGGGTTTTTTTATAACATGAATATTATTTCAATCTTATTTTGTTAAAATTATAGATAAAGCTTTGATAAATGAATATATGTTTATTAAATATGAAAAAAATTGACAAACATATGATCTATTAAAATATTCTAATGTGAGAACTTTTTTAGTAACACATGATAGTTATTTTCTTAGACGTCTAACAATAATTTTTTGTTAATTTACGCTTTCAGGGTTAATACGTGATAGGATCCCAAATATTTCTACATTTTCTAAAAAAAATCACTATAAACTATTAAAAATATAAATAAAATTTATATATTTATATGTCGGTTTGGTTCGGGTTTTTTTACTCAATACCAAACCAAGTCAAACCAAACCTAGTCGGGTTTTTTAATTGATTTGGTTTAATTTTTCGGTTTGGTGCGATTTTCCGGTTCGGTCTGAACACGCTAGTGCTAAGGATCAAGAAACTATCTAAAGTTTTGGGGAGGAAATAGATCAAGTAATTATAATAAGCATGGAGTAGAGGGGAGTACTGGGAATACATAGTTGAGGAATTTACAATATTTGGCAATTTAAAGTGTCGCCATCATAGTTACAAGGTCCTGATGTAGATGTGTTGGGTTGGAACAATATTTATGTAGTGAAAAGAAAAAAACCATAATATTCATTTTTCTTTCATTTTAGGTTTTTTACTTAATTTAATTAGTTTGATCATGTAAATTTAATATACGACGAATTTAACCCATATTCACTAACAACGTAAAAAATTTCTACACCAGGCTAACTCCACCACCCTCCCAACAAAAGAGATCCCTAATAAGGCTTATTAATCTAATACTTGAATTCAAGCTCCAACATCAAAGTAAGCCTATTGATTGTTTCGAAAATGTATCTGTCTGTTAAAAGTAAGGCTGTATGGTGGGCTGGGTCGGGATCGGGACCGGACCGGGCCCGCGGTCTAAACGGTCTAAACGGGCCTGGCGGGCCAGTTCTAGCTATCCTGGGCCCAGTGGTCCTAAAAGTCCGCGACGGTCCGGGCACAACCACGAAGCCCACGAAGCCCGGGACCG
>MU738751.1:64418-89962 GCA_026770625.1 Nicotiana glauca | reverse complement strand
TCCCTCCCCCCCTCCGGTGAAATAGGAGGAAATGGCATTCATGGCTATTTATAATGTTAAAATTAAGAAAGTATCCTTTTTCGATCTCCTTTGTGCAAAAAAATAGATCTCCCATGGGTAAAAAAGGAGATATTGTTATAAATAGAATTATATTTAAGGTGAATGTCTATATTTAGAGAGATTTTAGGGTTTGTTACTTGGTGGCTAAGTCACTTTCCCCTATAAATATAGGAGTTTTATTCCATAGTAATTCATCCCAGATCAATAAGAATTTTCTCTCCCTAATTTTCTCTGCAATACTATTCTTCTTCTTTTATTGTTTCATAACACGTTATCACCACGAGACTCTAACCAATTGAGTAGAAGCTTTGAGATTGAGCATAATGATTGTCAATTATTTCATGAACTTCCTTCATGATTAAATTCTGGATTTAAGATATGTATTTTATCGTATTTTTTTCTTTTATTTTATTATTTGATTTTAAATACCTAATGGAGTTAGTAAGAAATTATAACCACTCAAAGTGTAAAATATTTATGCCTTACCATGATTGTAGGCAAAGAATTAAAAATCTATCCTATTAAATTTGCTTCATTCTCATTCCTTTAAGAGAATGTGATAGCAATATGTGATAGGTCTGAAAGAAGATAAAATTATTATCCTGAAGGTATCAATGGATGTGGACGTGGAAATAAACGAAATTATAAGCATCGTCATTGTGATAATGAGAATAATAAGGATTCTCAAAATAATCTTTCACTCTATGAAAGTAATTTTTGTCATCGATTTGACATGAGATTTTATAAAGCACATATAGATGATTATGGTCCATTTATGATGTGAATGTGACAACATCTGATTTATGAATACATATTCATTCTAGGAAGAGGATGAATATGCTAGCGGTAGTGAATATACCACACTCAACTCTAGAAGGAGATTTGAGATGATATAAGAAAATAATGTCATTATTATGGCATGAATGGTCATTGGTCACGTACCTATTGCACGCCAAAATATTTTGATAATTATTAAAGAATGACATTAATGCAAGAAACATATCTTGCATATAATTTTGACAATAATCATAATGGTATAACGTTCTTTTTAAAAGAGATATTCACCATATGAATGTTGATGAATATGTAGTAGTACCACATTAATTGAGTGTCACGACCCAAAATCCACTAAGGGTCGTGGTGGCGCCGGACACCTCTGTCAGGCAAGCCAACTAAATTATCAATTAAATCTTCTTTTAATACTTTTGAAAATCTAGGATTTTTCCTCCCAAATTTCATAATTAAAAACAGTCTCTGCTTCAATTCAAATTAAATAATAAACGATTAGTACAAATCTTTCAAAAAACTATCCCAGAACCCGATGTTACCAGTGCATGAGCAACTACTGATAAGAAAAATAAAATACAACACCTGTCTGAAATATAGTGGACAAGGAATAAGTTACAAAATATTGAAAGGAACTACTCTAGCCGCGGGTCGCCTCGAACAATGAAGCTCACCTAGTCCCAAAAATCATCCACGCTGCTACGCCCCGTAGGCTGCTAGAGGTATATATATACTTATGCAACAAAAATACATAGAAGTGTAGTATGAGTACGTAATCAACGTGTACTCAATGAGTATCCCGCCTAATCCTGAAGGGGTAGAGACGAGATGGACAACTTGACACTCTCTAATGGTCCAATAATGATTCATCCTTAATATAAATTGAACAGTTGATTTATTTTATAAACATGATTCTAATCCAGATGGAGGAAACAAGTAAACACGTAATTCTTTCATAGGAAAATTTCCAGAATTTCTCTTTAAATATAATCCAAATATTTTTAAGTCATAAAAGGGCAATGATAACTTAATTAAGTTCAGGAAGCAACACAAGCATGCGCAAATCATACCGAGGCGACGGCCCGATCCAAAAGAAATAAATGTGCACTTGCCGAGGGTCAACGGCGCGTGTGCACTTGCCGAGGGTCAACGGCGCGCCTATAGATGCATCTATTAATCTGCTGAGGCGTTCGGCCCGTTCCAAAATAAACACACACAGACAGACAATCAGTCAAGAAGTCAATCATAGAGCAATTATCCAAGAAGGCCAATTCTCTTTAATAATGTGAGAAAACGAAGCTTAAGTCTTTTTTTTCGAAATCCATTTATGAATTTAATGATTTAAGCAATTCAAGTCATCAATGAGTTCACAAATAATCCAAATATAACATGTTTTTGGGTCCTAGACTACCCGGACAATAGCATAATAGTAGCTACACACGGACTCTCATCACCTCGTGCGTACGTAGGCCCCCACAAACAGGAGCAGATAACTAATTTAACTCACTTATGGGGTACATTCCGCCTCACAAGATTAGAAAAGAGACTCCCTCGCTTCGAAGGCTCATAACCGGCATTCTACATTCCTCCGAAGACTTGCACCAACGTACAATGCTCCAAAACTAGTCAATGATGATATAAATTCATTAATATATGCTCAATTAAACTTTACAACCCAATTTGAAACAATTCCTAACCCCAAACGAAAAGTTGACAAAAATACCCTTGGATCCACGTGCCCGAAATCCGAAATTTCTCGAAGATAAAGTTTACCTATGAACTCACGAACTCAAATATATGATTTTTCTCTTACTTCCATTCCCAAATCGTGGCTAAATTCCAAGAATATAATTTCCTAGGTTTTCCACCAAAACCTTATTTTCTTTATACTAATTTTTATGTCCAAATCCATACATAATCAATGTATTTAACTCATAATATGTGGGAATAACTTACCTTAATATTAATAACGAAAATTCCCTCTTGAAGCTCTCCAAAATCGCCCATACCAAGTGGAAAATGGGAGAGAAATGACCATCTCCCGATTTAAAATAACCTTCTGCCTCTAGGTACTTTCGCTTCTGCGAAAATATACTCGCTTCCGCGGTCCCGCTTTTGCTAAAAATATTCCGCTTCTGCGGTCCCTGGGCTCCAGCCCAATTTCGCTTCTGCGGACGTCTAACCGCTTCAGCGGTTCCGCTTTTGCGAGAAACCAGCCGCTTCTGCGGCTTCCACTGGGCCTCCATTTTCGCTTCTGCGATTAGCCCACCGCTTTTGCGGATTTCTTTTTGCGGATTCGCTTTTGCGGATCCGCTTCTGCGGATTCATGACCGCATAAGCGGTCCATGCTCCCTTTTCCCCAACCGCTTATGGGGCTCTTTTCCCGCTTCTGCGGTCCCAATTCCGCAGAAGCGGAAATACCAGCAACTTCAGCCTTCCAAAATTTCATTTTCGATCCGTTAACCACCCGGAATCCACCCGAGGGCCCCGGGACCTCAACCAAACCTACCAACTCATCCCAAAACACGTTACGGACTTTCTCGAGGCCTTAAATCACATTAAACAACGCTAAAATTACGAATCAACCTCCAATCCAAGCTTTATGAAATTTAGAACTTCCAACTTCTACTTTCGATGCTTAAATCTATCAAATCACGTCTGATTGACCTCAAATTTTGCACACAAGTCATATCTGAGATTACTGACCTACTCAACTTTCGGAATCAGATTCCGACCCCGATATCAAAAGGTCCACTTCCGGTCAAACTTCTCAAAAGCCTTCAAATTTCTATCTTTAGCTAAATGGCTTCAAAATGACCTACGGACCTCCGAATTCACTTTTGATCGCGCTTCCAATTCCAGGATCACCATACGGAGCTACTCCCTGTCTCGGAATTCCAAACGGACATCGATAACACTAAAATACACTTCAAACCAAACTTATGAAATTTCTTCTAAAATGCTAACTTCCACAATAGGCGCCAAAAGACTTCCGGGTTATCTAAAAACCCGATCCGGCATACGCCCAAGTCTGAAATTATCATACGAAACTACTGGAACCTTCAGATCTCAATTTCGAGGTCGTTTACTCAAAAGTACACTCCTAGTTCATTCTTTCAACTTTAGGCTCCTGAAATAGGAATTCTCTTCTCAGATCAACTCCGGATTTCCCGAAACTCAGTTCCGACCGCGCATGCAAGTCAAAATGCCTGAAATGAAGCTGCTCATGGCCTCGGACTACTGAACGACGCGCTAGGGCTCAAAACGACCGGTCGGGTAGTTACATTGAGAGCTCTGGAAGAACCAATTATAAATATTTTAGAATTTAAAAAAAAAATCAATGAGTTGTGTTGTAGTAAGTCTTAAAGAAACTTATTGATTTTCTAAAATATTCGCGAAAATGATTGGTTATATTTAGACTATAATAAATGATAGATTTAATATCTTCTATTACTACAACTTGTAGCAGAGTAATATTTGTGTGAAAAATTATCCGCTTTATTCTTCGATTTGTACTATACAAATAAAAGAATACCACAATAAAATGGTTGTTTCTTGATATAAAAGCTCATATCATAATAAACTTAGAGTTTATTGATACTTGCACACGTCATGGCGTAAACCTGAAGTTTATTGATATTGATAATTTATTCAGTTGGCATAATTACTTTATCCATATCAATTTAAGTATGATGTGCAAAAATAATAGAGAATTCACATGGGTAAATATTAAAGAACTAGAAAGTTCTTTACAAATTCTCTAATGTTGCTTGCTCTCATTAATAAAATTGGGATCAAATCACATGAATTTTAGAAATATCAAAGGTGAATATCGGCTCATTCATCTGCCATGTATACCACATAAGATGCATCTATGAGATGGTTACATGTGCGATTATTATTAACCCGAAACTACCAGTGCTTGCGAGATAACTTGCTCAATAATTTAATTTGGAGCATAGTTTCCAGATTTTCTTTTTAAGAAGTTCATCTTGATAAATTGGTTTACATCACAGCTGGTTTAGCAAAATAATTTATTGAGTGCCTCCACTTAAATAGCCAAACTATTGCTTATGAGAACAAAGTTATCTATATCAGTTTGATATAGGTTATATACGAAATTATATTACATTCTCCCCTCATAAGTAGTTCAGGGTCAGGAACCAAATAATTGTATCTTATTATTATTGATGTGCGATGTATATTTTGACTAACACCATAAAGTACAAAGATAGGTTCTCAAAGTTGAGGAAACAAGTTAGTTTTTCTAACATGGGGGGTGGGGGAGGGGGGAAGACAGGATAAACAGTTGAGAAAAAGTTATGTGGAATGAATTATCATTTGTACATCTAGATCCTCGAATAAGATAATATGAATTGAGGTTCATAAAAAATATAATTCATGTGCAATATATTGCAAAGCATGACAGACGCATTTGTTGACCCAAAGAAAGTAACTATATTCTCATTGCAATTGCTCCTATTAGAATAAGTCTTAGAGGGACAAAGTCTATGGTACGGTTAAAGCGTGTAGACAAATCGGTTTCAAATTTAACTTCTTGATAAAGAAGATGAGAAAATGATCAAAACGATCATAATAAAGGATACAAGTGATCTAGAAGATCACATGACATAACACTTCATAAAATCTCATGAGAGATTCAGGTACCTGAATATAAGAATGAAGAGATCTCTATGTTATGTCTTATGAAATATAAGGAGGTTAGAACCGATATAAAATGTCCATAAACAATATCTATGATAGTGCTAAATATATATAAGCAACTTAAGTTTGGAGAAACAATTTGAATCGAATTGGTTTCATATGAAAGACATGCAAATTTGAACATGTAGTTCAAACACTTGAACAATGGTATATGCGATCAGTTTTCGATATCTTATTTGTCTAGCATGACATGAAAACTTGATATGCATCTAATTAAAGTCTATTATATGACTTAACTTATATGAAAATCCTTGAAGGATTTAAATCGCTTGAAGCATATACAATTCTTGGTCCTGAAGTACCATATGATAAGTGTAATTTGTGCACATATGTATCTTGCTATAACTATAAGCGTGATAATGTGATAGCGGGAATTTTTACCTCTATGGAGATATGAAAATTCAATCTACAATATTATATGAAGATATTATGTATCTATCAAGAATGATGATTTCAAGGTGAAACAAATTCATTCAAGTTAATATGGCTGATTTATTTATCAAGTCTCTGCCAACGATCTTTTGAAGATGGTGCACAATATTGGAATGCAAAGGCTCAAGGATGTAAATTGATGCTCTCATCAAGGGAGGTTAATACGCGTTGCACTCTTTTTCTCTTACAAGGTTTTGTCCCACTGGGTTTTCCTTGCAAGATTTTTAACGAGACAACCAAAAAGCATATTGTTAGATATGTGTACTCTTTTTCCTTATCTAGAATCATTTTCCATTGGGTTTTATTTTAGTTAAGGATTTAACGAGGCACATTATCTGTTGAATAGACAATCAAGGGGAGTGTTATAAATAGAACTATATTTAAGGTGAATGTCTATATTTAGATAGATTTTAGGATTTGTTATTTGGTGGCTAAATCACTTATCCTGTTAGGATCGGGAATCTGGGTAGTGCGGAATTTAGCCAAATAATATTATAATGACAATAACAAAGATAATGCAAGTTGATATTAATGGTAATTAAAGTAGATAAAGAAGGCACAAAATTTAATGTGGTTCGGCCAAGGTGACCTACGTCCACAAGCGGAGAGGAGTAATTTCACTATAACAATTGGCACACAAAAGAGAGTACAAAATTAGAGTTGAAACTCTAATTATCCCAAAATATATCCCAAGAGAATAACCTCGCAATAATCACTCACAAGGAAGAGGTTCACTCAAAGTGTTTCCCAACACTAACTCTATGGAATACAATAAAACTCTCTATTACAAGAATACTCAAAGTGAGCTTCTAATCAAAACATGGGATAATTCAAATGAAGTAAGATGGCCTATATTTATAGGGCAAAGTTCTTGGTCCCCAAGTAAAGAAAAAGAATAAAAGAAAATACCTTTATGCTTTGGCTCCAAGCTAGAATTCTTTGGCTCCAAGATTAGCCATGAACAAATTTAGGCCATGTCTTACAAATCTCCACCTTGGCCTAAATTGGATGATATAGTTATTTTACTCTACCTCCAAAAAAGCCCCAATGGGCTTATGTCAAAATTCAATGCCATCAAAATCAGACAAGTTGTCTGATATTGAAACTGTATTAGTGCCTATAACAGTAGATCCCAATAAAGAATACAATGAACCAGATCTTTGTGCTTTCATGATCACAAGAGCACCTTGAAAAAATTTCAGAACTCCACCTTCACCAGTGAATTTGCACCCAAAAGATTCTAAAGTGCCCAACGAAATGATATTTTTCTTCAACACAGGAACATATCTAACATCGGTGAGAGTTCTCACCACATCATCATGCATTTTAATCCGAATTGTACCTTTGCCAATAATGTTACAATAGCATTGTTACCCAATTGGACAACTCCACCTTCAACTGAATCATATGTGGAAAACAAGTCCATATTGGGACACATATGATACGAACAACCGGAATCTAAAATCCACTCATTATCAGATTTGAAACTAGTTTCAGTAGCTAAAAATATAGTTCCCTCAATCTCATCAGTTGCTAAACTAGCTTCAGCGGTGTCAGTATCTCTGTGCTCATTTTTTCTTTCCTTATATGCTTTTTTTTTATTTTTCAACTTATAGCATCCAGAGATAATGTGACCTTTCTTATGACAATAGCGATACTGTAAAATATTGTATCTGGATGTTGAGTCAGATTTAACCCTAATAAACAAGCCAACTTTCGCTTGAGTTCCACTAGCTTCCCCAGTAATATCATTATCTATCTGTTCTTTCGATTTTAAGATAGATTTAATATCCTTATAAGAGATATTATCCTTTGCATAAAGCATATTATCTCTTATATGCTTAAAAGATGGGGGTAGAGAATAAAGTAGTAATACGACTTGATCCTCATCTTTAATTTCAACATCTATATTACTCAAATCCATAAGAATGGAATCAAAGATGTCAAGATGAGAGAGAATAGAGGTACCTTCACCCATACGAATTGTATAAAGCTTTTGCTTCAGGTAAAGTCTATTTTCAATTTTTCCCACATGCCATTGGCTGTGGTTTCTACAGAAACTTCACGTAAAACCTCATTTGAGAGATTTAAGATGATACCTGATTTTGCTTTTTTGTCTATGATAGCAAACTCCTCGTCCGTCATTTTATCCGGCTTTTTCTCCTTTCCTTGCAACGCCAAGTCTAAGTCATCCTGAATTAGGATAGCTTTCATCTTTAATTGCCACATCCTAAAGTTTTCACTTCGATCAAATTTCTCAACATAAGTCTTTATTAGAGTCATATTGGCTACTTAAACTAACCCGATTAGATCCGGCTCTGATACTAATTTATTAGGATCAGGAATCCGTGTAGTGCAGATTTTAGCCAAATAATGTTATAATGACAATAACAAAGATAATGCAAGTTGATATTAATGGTAATTAAAGTAGATAAAGAAGGCACAAAATTTAACGTGGTTCGGTCAAGGTGACCTACGTCCACAAGCGGAGAGGAGTAATTTCACTATAACAATCGGCACACAAAAGAGAGTACAAAATTAGAGATAAAACTCTAATTATCCCAAAATATATCCTGTGATGATCCGACCCGTCGTCTCATGTGTTACTGCCCCATTTCCCCCATTTGTTGCTTCTTTATGTTTCATTATCGATATTGGTTGTGTTAGAGTTGAATTGCGTTGGTTTTGATAGGAAACGAGACACTTAGTCTCTTTAAGGAAGGCTTGGTGTGGAAAAGTCAGCCGAATGTTGACTTATGAGTTAGAGAGCTCGGATGTGAATTCCGGTGATTCGGTTAGCTTCGAGAGGTGATTTATGACTTAGGAGTGTGATCGGAAGTAATTTTGGAGGTCCGGTGCAGAATTAGGCTTGAATTGGCGAAGTTAGTGTTTTGGCGAATTTCGGTTGGTAGGTGAGATTTTGATTCGGGGATCGGAATGGAATTCCGAGAGTTGAAGTAGTTCCGTTAGATGATTTTGGATATGTGTGCAAAATTTCAGGTCATTCGGAGGTGTTTTGGTTGGGTTTTTGATCGAATGCGTATTTCGGAAGTTTTGAAGAAACTTAGGCTTGAATCCGATGTGATTTGATGGTTTTAGCGTTGTTTGATTTGTTTTGAGGATTGGAAAAAGTTTGAATGAGGTTTTAGGATGTGTCGGTGTTTTTGGTTGAGGTCCCCTGGGGCCTCAGGTGACTTCGGGTGTTTAAACGGAGAGTTTTTGAAGTTTGTTGCAGGTTCATTTTTGCTGGTATCTGGTATTTTCGCTTATGTGGAAATGAACCGCAGAAGCGGTTCTGCAGAAGTGGGTGAGGGATCGCAAAAGCGATCAGTGGTTTGGTAGAGTAGTTCCGCAGAAGCGGAACTATTTTCGCATCAGCGGGTCCGCAGAAGCGGACGGTAAATCGCAGAAGCGATTTTGGTCTTAAGAGGAAGTTCCGTAGAAGCGGAATCTGAGCTGCAAAAGCGAAATTTGGAATTTTTAATAAGGACCGCAAAAGCGGGATTTTGGCCGCAGAAGCAAAAGTCGACTGGGCAGAAGGGTTTAAATGTTATATTTCATCCGCGAGCATGGGGTACTTTCCACCATTGTTGAGCGACCTTGAGAGCTTTGGGCGAGTATTTTTGAGAGTTTTGACTGGGAATCGATTGAAGGTAAGTCCCTTGGCCTAATTATTCAAGTTTATGGTAGAATTAACATGTAAATTGGTGGAAATTTATCAAAAGGGGGTAAGTTAGGGCTTGAGAAATCATAAGTTAAAAATGGAATTTGGAGGGTCAAATGGAATCCGATTTTTTGTAAATTTGATATGTATAGACTCGTGGCGAGACGAGGAATCCGGTGATATAAATTTCGTAATTTTTCGAGAAGTAGGCCCGGGGCTTGGGTTTTGCCAACTTCGCTATTTTTGATATTTTTCGAGTCTTTTCGATTGGGTTATGTTTCTTTAGCCTATTGTAATGTATTCCTTATGGTTTTGATCAGACTCGACATGCGAGGAGGTCGATACAAGGGGAAAATGCATAGCGAGCTAGATTTTGGGCCGGCTTGAGGTGAGTAATAGATGTAAATGACCTGAGGGTTTGAAACCCCAGAATATCACATCGTGACGCTATATTGAGGCAAGACACGTACTCTATGATGAGTGCGGGGTCGTTTGTGATTGGGAATTGTGACTTAGTCCGTCCCGAGTGATGTTCATACTGTGTTCTTGACTAGAAATTATCTGGTAATCATCCTAAGTTTAGACACTGTTTTGAATTGTTCAGTCATATTTCTAAGATTTGAAACTTAAACTACATTTTTCTGACATGGTGAGCTGAGGGCTATTACTCTAATGTTACCCGAGTGGTCTATGCGCATATTCTGGACTGAGCATGTATCGGGCTGCACACCGCAACGATGTTATGTTGATATTGCGCTTGGGCTGTAGGAGCTCCTCCAGAGTCTGAACCCCCACAGTGAGCGTGGGTACCCAAATGGATCGGGCTGCGCGCCGCAGCGGTCATGTGCATTGCATTGTATTCATGCATTGATATCTATTCATTTTACATGTCATTGACTTGCTGCTGTTTCACCGTTAAATGTGATGGTTGCCAGTTATGTCTTTACATTATAATACTTCGTGATTTCTTATCTTCAGTCATTATATATGTTTATAACTCACTGAGTTGGAGTACTCACTTTACTCCCTGCACCATGTGTGCAGATACAGGTGTCCCAGAGACTCAGTAGAGTTATTGGCTGTTTGCAGACTCATCCCGAAGTTGTCGAGGTCGCTGCTTGGCATCCGCAGGACCCGACTTCTCCCCTATCCCTTTGTTTTTCCCGCTTTCCTAGATTCTCGTCTATTTAGATTTTGCTACTCAGTTGTATTTAGAGGCTCTAGAGTCGTGACCCCAGATCTATTGGGAGGTGTATTGACAGTTGTTATGGTTTCCGTACTATTTCTGTCTATAATCATTGGTTGGAACTATATTATCTGATAATTTAACTCTATTAATTTGTAACGGGTTGCGCATTTGGATTTGGGAGTGTTTGAATGGTTGGGCTTGCCTAACAATTGTGTTGGGCGCCATCACGACCGGGATTGGGGTCGTGACAAGTTGGTATCAGAGCCTAGGTTACTAGGCCTCACGAGTTATGAGCCTGTTTAGTAGAGTCTTGCGGATCGGTATGGAGACGTTTGTATTTATCCTCGAGAGGTTGGAGAACCTTTAGGAAACATTTCATATTCTTAAATTCTTGTTGTGCGACTTTGTTGATCCGAGAACTAAACTTCTGTATTCTATTCTCTCGCAGATAGCGAGAACCCATGCTAGCAGACGTGGCGGACGACCACCATTACCACCCACTAGAGGCCGTTGGCGCGGTCGTGGTCGTGGTCGAGGCAGACCAGCGAGGGCAGCACCTGCAGATCCACCAGCTGCCCCGGTTCAGCACCAACCTCCAGTTGTAGATGCTCCAGCGACACCTGTTCAGGCACCGGCAGTGCCCATTGTGATTCCTGGTCTCTAGGAGGTTTTAGCTCAGATACTATCCGTCTGCACTAGCCTGGCTCAGGCAGTCTCAGCCACTACTGCAGCAGCTACCTCACAGACCAGGGGTGGTAATCAGTCTCCCGCTGCTCGCACACCTAAGCAGGTTGTTCAGGGATTGCAGACACCGGGAGCAGCCCCAGTTCAGCCAGTTGCACCGGTTGCCCCAGTTACATCAGTCATACCAGCTCCACATTATGTGGTTCCAGCTATGCCAGACGATGAGCAGCATCGATTGGAGAGGTTCGGTAGGCTCCAGCCTCTGACGTTCAGTGGAGCGGAGGGCGAAACACCCAGGGATTTCTAGACAAGTGTTAATGTATGCTTCGTACCACAGGGATTTTGGAGTCGAGTGGAGTGGCTTTTCCTACTTTCCAGTTCACAGGGCCTGCATTTACATGGTGGGAGGATTTCGAGAGGCGTAGGCCTATTGGTGTCGCTCCCCTCACATGGCAGTAGTTCTCTACTCTTTTTCCAGAGAAGTTCGTCCTGCAGTCTCACAGAGAGGAGTTGCGGCGTCAGTTTGAGTGGTTGGTTCAGGGGGACATGTCTATGACCCAGTACGAGATGAGGTTTACGCAGTTGGCTCGGCATGCTACTTGGATGATCCCAACAAACCGAGAGAGGATAAGGAGGTTTGTGGATGGCCTCAACTATTAACTTTGCATCTTGATGAATAGAGAGAGGGTTTTGGGCGCCTCGTTCGAGGAGGTAGTTGACATGGCTCGAGAGATCGAGACGGTTCACCGTAGGGAGCGTGAGGAGAGGGAAGCCAAGAGGCCTCGAGGTTCAGGTAGCTTCAGTGGTGCTCCATCTAGGGGCCAGTTCCAGCGTGGCAGAGGTCGTTCCTTCAAGCCTCCTCAGTCAGGTCATCCAAAGTACAGTGGGGCTTCTTCAGGCCGTGGTCCTCAGGGATTTTAGCAGGGCCAATCTTCACTCAGTTCCCTCCCAGCACAGAGCTCTACTCCTACCTCTTCAGCCCAGGGTTCTTCAGCAGCGAGCGATTCCCTTCAGTCCCCTTCTTCGGTACCAGGTAGTTGCTTCGAGTGCGGTGAGTTTGGCCATATGAGGAGACAGTGTCCTCGGCTTCGTGGTGGTCGATCTCAGTAGAGGGATCAGCCCACCTCTTCTACTTCATCTACTTCAGCACCTTCCCAGTTAGGTAGGGGTGGGGGCCAGGCAGCTAGGAGCCGCCCTAGGGGTGGAGACCGATCTGGTGGCGGTCAGGCTCGGTTCTTTGCTCTCCCAGACACGAGGGACGCCATTGCATCAGATGCTGTTATCACAGGTATTATCTCAGTCCGCCACAGGGATGCCTCTGTCTTGTTTGATCCCGGTTCTACCTACCCTTTTGTGTCTTCATATTTTGCCCATCATCTGGGTACGGCTCGTGGTTGTCTTGCCTTGCCTGTGCACGTATCTATCTCGGTGGGCTATACTATTATTGTAGACCATGTGTATCGGTCTTGTCTGGTGACTATTGGGGGTCTGGAGACCCAAGTTGATTTGTTATTGCTGAGCATGGTAGATTTCGATGTTATCCTAGGCATGGACTGGTTATCTCCATGCCATGTTATTCTGGATTGTCATGCTAAGACAGTCATATTGGCTATACCGGGTGTTCCAAGGATTAAGTGGCGTGGTATGACTAACTATGTACCCAGCAGGGTGATCTCTTTCCTAAAGGCCCAGCGGATAGTTGGGAAAGGTTGTTTATCGTATTTGGCTTTTGTGTGAGATGTCGGAGCTGAGACTCCTAGTCTTGATTCTGTTCCCTTTGTGAGGGATTTTCCTAATGTGTTTCCAGCAGACCTGCCGGGCATGCCACCAAACAGGGACATTGATTTCGGTATTGATCTGGTACCGGGCACTCAGCCCATCTCTATTCCTCCATATCGTATGGCACCAGCAGAGTTAAAGGAGTTGAAGGACCAGCTTTAGGAAATCCTAGATAAGGGTTTCATTCGTCCGAGTGTGTCGTCGTGGGGTGCACCGGTCTTATTTGTGAAGAAGAAGGATGACACAATGAGAATGTGCATTGACTACAGGCAGCTAAACAAGGTGATAGTGAAGAACAAGTATCCTCTGCCCCGTATTGATGATTTGTTTGACCAGCTTCATGGGGCAAAGGTATTCTCCAAGATTGATCTCCGTTCAGGCTATCACCAGCTGAAGATTAGGGATTCAGATATTATGAAGACGGCTTTCAGGACGAGATATGGGCACTATGAGTTTCTGGTTATGTCTTTCGGGCTGACTAATGCCCCGGCCGCGTTCATCTTGATGAACAGTGTATTTCGACCATATCTGGATTCATTTGTGATTGTGTTTATTGATGACATCCTGGTGTACTCGCGTAGCCAGGAGGAGCACGCACAACATTTGAGAGTGGTATTACAAAGGCTGAGGGAGGAAAAGCTTTATGCAAAGTTCTCTAAATGTGAGTTCTGGCTTGGTTCTGTGGCTTTCCTGGGGCACATGGTGTCCAATGATGGCATTCAGGTTGATCCAAAGAAGATAGAGGCGGTGTAGAGTTGGCCTACATCGTCCTCATCCATAGAGATTCGGAGTTTTCTCGGTTTTGCAGGTTATTATCGCCGGTTCGTCCAGGGTTTTTCATCTATTGCTTTGCCCTTGACCAAGTTGTCGCAAAAGGGTGCACCATTTGTATGGTCGGACGAGTGCGAGGAGAGCTTTCAGAAGCTCAATACAACTTTGACCACAGCTCCAGTATTGGTATTGCCATCAGCTTCAGGTTCTTACACGGTGTATTGTGATGCCTCGAGAGTTGGGATCGGATGTCTGTTGATGCAGGATGGTAGAGTTATTGCATATGCTTCTCGTCAGTTGAAGCCCCATGAGAAGAACTACCTTGTACATGACTTGGAGTTGGCTGCTATAGTTCATGCTTTGAAGATTTGGAGGCACTATTTATATGGCGTATCTTGTGAGGTATTCACTGATCATCGCAGTCTTCAGCATCTGTTCAAGTAGAAGGATCTTAATTTGAGGTAGCGGGGGTGGCTTGAGTTACTCAAGGACTATGATATTACCATTTTGTATCATCCGAGGAAGGCCAATATAGTGGCCGATGCTCTGAGCCGGAAGGCGATGAGTATGGGTAGTTTGGCGTACATTCCAATTGGGGAGAGGCCCTTCGCAATTGATGTTAAAGCTTTGGCCAATCGGATGGTGAGGTTAGACATTTTGGAGCCTAGCTGGGTGTTGGCTTTTGTGGTTTCTCGATCTTCCTTGTATGACCGCGTTAGAGAGCGGCAGTATGATGATCCGCATTTGCTTGTCCTTAAGGACAGGGTCATCATGATGATGCTAGAGATATGACTATTGATGATGATGGTGTGTTGAGGATACAGGGCCGGATTTGCGTGCCTAATGTGGATGGGCTTCGGGAGTTGATATTAGAGGAGGCCCACAGCTCGCGGTATTCCATTCATCCGAGTGCCGCGAAGATGTATCAAGATTTGAGGCAGCACTACTGGTGGAGGATAATGAAGAAAGATATTGTGAGTTATATAGCTCGGTGTCTCAATTGTCAGCAGGTTAAATACTAGCATCAGAGGCCCGGTACTGTATTTCAGCAGATGGATATTCCGGAGTGGAAGTGGGAGAGGATTACTACGGATTTCGTGAGTGGTCTCCCTCGTACCTCGAGGAAGTTTGATTTGATTTGGGTGATTGTGGATAGGCTGACCAAATCCGCGCACTTCATTCCGGTGTGTACTACCTATTCTTCGGAGCGGCTGGCAGGGATTTTCATCCGGGAGATTGTACGGTTGCATGGGGTTCTATTTTTTATTATCTCAGATAGGGGTACTCAGTTTACTTCCCAGTTTTGGAGGACTTTTCAACGAGAGTTGGGTACACAGGTAGAGTTGAGCACAGCGTTTCATCCTTAGACGGACGGGCAGTCAGAGCGTACCATTCAGATATTGGGGGACATGTTACGCGCCTGTGTTATTGATTTTGGAGGTTCTTGGGCTGAGTTCTTGCCACCTGTAGAGTTTGCCTACAACAACAGCTATCAATCCAGTATTCAGATGGCATCGTACGAGGCCTTATATGGGAGACGGTGTAGATCTCTGACTGGTTGGTTTGAGCCTGGCGAGGCTAGGCTATTGGGGACAGAGTTGGTTCAGGATGCCTTAGAGAAGGTGAAAGTGATCCAGGAGAGACTTCGTACAACTAAGTCGCATTAGAAGAGTTATGCGAACCAGAAGGTTCGAGATGTATCTTATATGGTGGGCGAGAAGGTCTTGTTGAAGGTTTCGTCTATGAAGGGTGTTCTGAGGTTTGGGAAGAAAGGGAAGCTGAGTCCACGATTCATTGGGCCTTTTGAGATACTTAGAAGGATTGGGGAGGTGGCCTATATGCTTTCTTTGCCACCCAGCTTGTCGGGGGTTCATCCGATTTTCCATGTTTCTATGATCCGAAAGTATGTTGGGGATCCGTCTCATGTGTTAGACTTCAGCACGGTTCAGTTGGATGATGATTTGACCTATGATGTGGAACCAGTGGCTATTTTGGGTCGTCATGTTCGAAAGTTAAGATCAAAGGATATAGCTTCGGTGAAGGTGCAGTGGAGAGGTCGGCCCATGGAGGAGGCTACCTAGGAGACCGAGCAGGAGATGCGGAGCAGATATCCTCACCTATTTGAGACTTCAGGTATGTTTCTTGGCCCGTTCGAGGACGAACGTTTGTTTAAGTTGGGGAGGATGTGACGACCCGACCCATCGTCTCATGTGTTACTGCCTCGTTTCCCCCATTTATTGCTTCTTCATGTTTCATTATCGACATTGGTTGTGTTAGAGTTGAATTGGGTTGGTTTTGATAGGAAATGAGACACTTAGTCTCTTTAAGGAAGGCTTGGTTTGAAAAACTCAACCGGATGTTTCCTTATGAGTTAGAGGGCTCGGATGTGAATTCTGGTGATTCGGTTAGTTTCGGGAGGTGATTTGTGACTTAGGAGTGTGATCGGAAGTGATTTTGGAGGTCCGGTGTAGAATTAGGCTTGAATTGGCGAAGTTATTATTTTGGCGAATTCCGATTGGTAAGTGAGATTTTGATCCGGGGGTCAGAATGGAATTACGAGAGTTGCAGTAGTTCCGTTAGGTGATTTTGGATATGTGTGCAAAATTTCAGGTCATTCGGAGGTGTTTTGGTTGGGTTTTTGATCGAATGCGTATTTCGGAAGTTTTGAAGAAACTTAGGCTTGAATCTGATGTGATTTGATGGTTTTAGCATTGTTTGATGTGTTTTGAGGATTGGAACAAGTTTGAATGAGGTTTTAGGATGTGTCGATGTTTTTGGTTGAGGTCCCGGGGGCCTCGGGGTGAGTTCGAGTGTTTAAACAGAGAGTTTTTGAAGTTTGTTGCAGGTTCATTTTATCTGGTATTTCCGCTTCTACGGAAATGAACCGCAGAAGCGGGTGAGGGATCGCAAAAGCGGTCAGTGGTTTGGTAGAGTAGTTCCGTAGAAGCGGAATCATTTTCGCATCAGCGGCTCCGCAGAAGCGGACGATAAATCGCAGAAGCGGTTTTGGTCTTAAGAGGAAGTTCCGCAGAAGCGGAATCTGAGCCGCAAAAGCGGAATTTGGAATTTTTAATGAGGACCGCAAAAGCGGGATTTTGGCTACATAAGTGGTCCCGCATAAGCGGAAGCGGGACCGCAGAAGCGAAAGTCGACTGGGCAGAAGGGTTTAAATGTTATATTTCATCCGCGAGCATGGGGTATTTTCCACCATTGTTGAGCGACCTTGAGAGCATTGGGCGAGTATTTTTGAGAGTTTTGACTGGGAATCAATTGAAGGTAAGTCCCTTGGCCTAATTATTCAAGTTTATGGTAGAATTAACTTGTAAATTGGTGGAAATTTATCAAAAGGGGGTAAGTTAGGGCTTGAGAAATCATAAGTTAAAAATGGAATTTGGAGGGTCAAATGGACTCCGATTTTGGTAAATTTGATATGTATAGACTCGTGGCGAGACGAGGAATCCCGTGATGTAAATTTCGTAATTTTTCGAGAAGTGGGACCGGGGCTCAGGTTTTGCTAACTTCGCGATTTTTGATGTTTTTCGAGTCTTTTCGATTGGGTTATGTTTCTTTAGCCTATTATAATATATTCCTTGTGATTTTGATTAGATTCGACGCGTGAAGAGGTCGATTCAAGGGGAAAAGGCATAGCGAGCTAGATTTTGGGCCACTTGAGGTGAGTAATAGATGTAGATGATGACCTGAGGGTTTGAAGCCCCGGAATATCGCATCGTGACGCTATATTGAGGCGAGACACGTACTCTATGACGAGTGCGGGGTCGTTTGTGATTGGAAATTGTGACTTAGTCCGTCCCGGGTGATGTTCATACTGTGTTCTTTACTAGAAATTGTCTGGTAATCATCCTACTTGGATTTTATGGATATATTTGGGCTTTGTGCCGATCATTTGCATCCTTTAAGGATTATTATCACTGTTTCCAAATCACTTAGCATATTAAATGATTTCAGTCCTGAGTTTAAATATTATTTTGATTTGTTCAACCATATTTCTAAGATTTGAAACTTAAACTACATTTTTCTGACATGGTGAGCCGAGGGCTATTACTCTAATGTTACCCGAGTGGTTTACGCGCATATTCTGGACTGAGCATGGATCGGGCTGCACGCCGCAGCGATGTTATGTTGATATTGCGCTTGGGCTGTAGGTGCCCCTCCGGAGTCTGAACCACCACAGTGAGCGCGGGTACCCAAATGGATCGGGTTGTGCGCCGCAGCGGTCATGTGCATTGCATTGCATTCATGCATTGATATCTATTTGTTTTACCTATCATTGACTTTCTGCTGTTTCACCGTTAAATGTGCTGGTTGCCAGTTATAGCTTTACATTGTAATACTTCCTGATTTCTTATCTTCAGTCATTATATATGTTTATTACTCACTGGTTTGGTGTACTCACTTTACTCCCTACACCATGTGTGCATATACAGGTGTCCCGGAGACTCGGTAGAGCTATTGGTTGTTCGCAGACTCATCCCGGAGTTGTCGAGGTAGCTGTCTGGCGTTCGCAGGACCCGACTTCTCGCCTATCCTTTTGTTTTTCCCGCTTTCCTAGATTCTCATCTGTTTAGATTTTGCTGCTCAATTGTATTTAGAGGCTCTAGACTAGTGACCCCAGATCTATTGGGAGTTGTATTGACAGTTGTTATGGATTCCGCACTATTTCTGTTTATAATCACTGTTGGAACTATATTATCTGATAATTTAACTCTATTAATTGGTAACGAGTTGCGTATTTGGATTTGGGAGTGTTTGAATGGTCGGGCTTGCCTAATAATTGTGTTGGGCGTCCTCACGACCCGGATTGGGGTCATGACATATTCCAAGAGAATAACCTCGCAATAATCACTCACAAGGAAGAGGTTCACTCGAAGTGTTTCCCAACACTAACTCTATGGAATACAATAAAACTCTCTATTACAAGAATACTCAAAGTGAGCTTCTAATCAAAACATGGGATAATTCAAATGAAGTAAGATGACCTATATTTATAGGGCAAAGTTATTGGTCCCCATGTAAAGAAAAAGAATAAAAAAAAATACTTTTATGCTTTAGCTCCAAGCTAGAATTTTTTGGCTCCAAGATTGAATACTTTGGCTCCAAGATTAGCCATGAATAAATTTAGGCCATGTCTTACATATCCCCTGTAAATATAGGGGTTCTATTCTATTGTAATTCATCTCAAATCAGTAAGAATTCTCTCTCCCTGCTTTTCTCTGCAATAATATTCTTCTTCTTTTATTATTTCATAACAGAAATATAATAATTTGTATAGTAATTTTTTTCTCCCAAAAGCCAATTTCTTCACCCCTAGAGCATGGTACAAAAAGAGACACAAGAAGCCATTTTGTTTACCCTTTTCTCAACCGAGGAGAAGAAGGTGAAGCCATTCACTTCACTCTAACTCTCACCTGGTTCAGATCTAAAATACCTAAAGCTATTTTCTCTTTATCTACATTCAATTTTTGGATTTTTCAAAAATAACTCAAGATAATTGATTCATCTTGTTCGCGAGTCACACCTTTTCAACAGGTGCATCATCATCATCGTCAAGTGCCATCATCCAAGTAAACGGTATCCCCTCGAGAAGCTGCATGCTCACAAACCCTCCCATTGACACGTGGTTCATTTTGTCCGCGAGCCCCATCTTTTGAACAGCAGCGACAAATTCGCCACCTGCTATGCTGTGCCAAGTTTTTACCAATGGCTTCCGTTCCAGCAGCAAATTTGTCAAACTGGAAACACCCATATAATTTCATTTCTCAAATGGTCACTCAATTATTCCAAATTATCTCTTAAAGTCATTTTGCTTTTGTTTGTAATAACAAAGTCATTGAACTTTACCTATAGCACTCAGAAGTCCACTCAACTAGATTTTTCAAATTTTAGATTTCCAAATATTTATCTTACCCTCTAAAGTATAAACATTTATTTTCTTTTTAATATTATGATTTTTTCTTTTTTAATTTATATTATGAACTTACCTATAGAATAAATAAATTTTATTTATAAATTAAAGAATTAAAAAGTATTAAACATATATAATGCTAGAATAACAAAATAATGAGCATAGTACATTAGAATAATTAGTTCGTAATAATAATTTTAGTATTAACAATAAAAATTTAAAAATTTATATACATAATTCAGAATGAAAGAAAATAAATATTGTAAAATATATATTCCATGCACGTAATATAAAAATAATTATTTAAATAAAGGTATTTTTAATATATTCTTGAAAATTATGTTCAATTATATTATTATACTTCTACCAACTTTCCAACGACACAAAACTATGTCACAGAAAGCAGGGGGCTATCTATATAGAGTAAAATATGCTATATTAAGTCATTGCATAAGAGGGTGATACGTGGAACTAAAGGCAGGGGATAGCTAAGACCGAAGACAACTGTTTCATTTGTTACCGGAAATAGTGATGCTCATAAAGATGAAATAAATGTATGTCACTCGGTAACATTTAATGAATAATATTCTTCACGCTTTAATATAATTGAGCATAATTTTTAATAATATTACGTGAATGGAATATATATTTTACAACCTTTATTTTCTTTCATTCTGAATTGTGTAAATAATTTTTTTTAAGGTTTGTTGTTAATACTAAAATTATTATTACAAATAAATTATTCTAATTAATATTTTACTATGCTCATTATTTTGTTATTCCAGCATTATATATGCTTAAATATTTTATATTTTTTAACTTATAAATAAAATTTATTTATTCAATGGGTACGTCAATAATATAAATTCAAAAGGGACAAACCCATAATATTAAAAAGTTTAAAAAGACAAAAAAAAAAATATATGTTTATAATTTAGAGGCTAAAATAGGTATTTTGCAATTCAAAATTTGAAAAATCTAATTGAGTGACATTCTGAGTGCTACAGGCATAGTTCAGTGATGAAAGAAAAGTGACTTTAGAAGATAATTTGATATAGTTGAGTGACCATTTGAGTAATGGGCTCACAGCTATTTGGCCATGCTTCTTTTTGGCCAAAATTATTTATTTAACCAAAAATTGAGGTGTTTGGCCAAGCTTTTGGAAGGAAAAAAAAAGTGCTTTTGAGGAGAAGCAGAAGCAGTTTTGGAGAAACAGAAAAAAGTAGCTTCTCTCCAAAAGCACTTTTTTGAGAAGTACTTTTGAGAAAAATACACTTAGAAGCAGTTTTTTAAAGTTTGGCCAAACATTAATTGTTGCTCAGAAGTGCTTTTCAAACTAATTAGTCAAACACAAACTGTTTCTCACCAAAAGTACTTTTGAGAAAAACACTTTTGAAACAAAGCACTTTTCAAAATAAGCTGATTTTTGCAGCTTGGCCAAATGGGCTATCAAACACCCATAGGTCCATTCCGAACGATAGTTTTGGCGCTATCTAGAGCTACACTAAAAGACTGAGTCAATTACTCAAATGATCACTCAACTATCTCAAATCATCTCCTAAAGTCACTTTTCTTTCGTTTGTAACAACAAAGTCACTGAACTATGCATATTGCACTCAGAAGGTCACTCAACTAGATTTTCCAAATTTTAGATTGCCAAATACCTATTTTACCCTCTAAATTATAAATATTTATCTTCTTTTATTCTTTTAAAAAACTTTTTAATATTATAATTTTCCCTTTTAAATTTATATTACTTACCTATAGAATAAATAAATATTATTATAAATTAAAAAATAAAAAGTATTTAAGCACCTATAATGCTGGAATAATAAAATAATGAGCATAGTAAAAGAATTAATTAGAATAATTCATTTGTAATAATAATTTTAGTATTAACGACAAAAATTCAAAAATTTATTTACCCAATTCAGAATAAAAGAAAATAAATATTGTAAAATATATATTCCATGCACGTAATATAAAAATAATTATTTAAACAAAAATATTTTTATAATATACAATATATATTCTTGAAAATTATGCTCAATTATATAATATATATTCCATGCACGACTTAACATATCATATTTTATCCCATACATATAGTCTCTCTTCCGATGTATAACTTTGTGTCGTCGAAAAGTTGGTAGAAACATAATAATATAATTGTGCATAATTTTCAAGAATATATAATGTACATTATAAAAATATCTTTATTTAAATAATTATTTTTATATTTCGTACATGGAATATTTTTTTTACAACCTTTATTTTCTTTCATTATGAATTGTGTAAATAAATTCTGAATTTTTGTTGTTAAAGTACTAAAATTATTATTACTAACAAATTATTCTAATTAATTTTTTTAATATGCTCATTATTTTGTTATTCCAGCATTATATATGTTTAAATACTTTCTATTTTTTTTTAATTTATAAATACTCCCTCCGTTTCAATTTATGTGAACTCATTTGACTGAGCACGAAGTTTAAGAAAAGAGAGAAGACTTTTGAACTTGTTATGTAAAATGAGGCACAAATATTTTGTGTGGCTATAAATCATTGCATAAAGGTAAATTATTTCCAAATAAGGAAAGTGATCATTCTTTTTGCACGGACCAAAAAAGAAATAGGTTCAAATAAATTGAAACGGAGGGAGTAATTATTTATTTATCTATAGGTAAGTCCATAAAATAAATTAAAAGGGGAAATAATAATAATAAAATGTTTAAAAAAATAAAAAGAAGATAAATGTTTAAAACTTAGAGGGTAAAATAGGTTTTTGGCAATCCAAAATTTAAAAAATCTAGTTAAGTGACATTCTGGGTGCAATAGACATAGTTCAGTGACTTTATTGTTACAAATGAAAGTAAAGTGACTTTAGAAGATAATTTGGGACACTAGACTAGAGTGACCATTTGAGTAATACTCTAAAAGAATAGCAACTGGTCCAATATCTAACCCCATCCAATTATGTGGAATTTTAGATGCAGGAACAACCTTGGCATTAGCGCTAGCCCTGAACTTGTCTGCTATGAGCACATCAGAAGGAAGCTTTATTTTAAGAATTTTCTCCTCCTCCGCAAGCTAAGTGACGATCCAACAGAGTAACCTTGTACGGCCTTGTCGAAAGTAAAGATCAAACCTCCGCCAAAGATTAACAAGTTAACGCCCTTGTTCATAAGGTTATCTATAATGCCAATCTTAGTTGAAAGTTTTGAACCACCAACAATAATGCCAGCGAATGGCTTCTTTGGATTTACTATAACTTGGCAAAGATAGTGAAGTTCCTTTTTCATAAGGAATCCAGCAACTGCTGGTTTCACGTATCGAGCCACATCTACTGTGGAAGCATGCATGTGAGATCTGTTTGTATTCCCAAAGGCGTCTTTTACATACAAATCTGCAACAGAGGCCAGCTTTTTTGAAAACTCGGATTCATTCGCCGCGTCTTCTGTATGGAATCTCAAGTTTTATAACAGCAACACTCCTCCTTCTGGTATTTCACGAACCATATTCTCAACTTGATGGCCACTGCAATCATTTGCCAATTTCACTTCAACTCCTAATAACTCAGACAGTATTGGCACAATTGGCTTCAAGCTGTATCTTGGACTGATAGCTAGTGGACGACCGCGATTAGAGGCAAGAATAACACTAGAGCCGCATTTCATCAAATACTTAATGGTAGGAACAGCGGCTCGGATTCTGGTATTATTATCAAACTTGTCATCCAATGGAACGTCGAGATCAACTCTAACGAATAATCTCTTCCCCTTCAGATCTTCTTCTTTTAGAGATCCCACACATTTTTTCACCACTACTTCTGGATTAGGATGAAGAATCTGAAATAATACAAGTGGATAAATTTCTTCGCATTTGCGAAGATTGCTGCCTAGGTAAAAGATCGCATTTCCGATGAGAAGCTCGCAATTGCGAGTTCGCATTTGCGAATGCTGGCTTCGCATCTGCAGAACTGAAAGATACCAAATTTTTAAAAATGAGAAAATGCAATCCGATTCCTATCCAAAACTCACCCGAGCCCTCGGGGCTCCAAACCAAACATATACACAACCTCAAAAACATCTTACGAACTTACTCGTGCGATCAAATCGCCAAAATAACATCGTTTACATAGAATCAAGCCTCAAATCACATGATTTTCTTTCATCTTTCATAAACTTTCAAATTTGGAACTTATAGTCCGAAACACGTCAAACGACGTCCGTTTTCAACCAAACTTTACAGATAGTGCTTAAATCATATATAAGACTTGTACCAGGCGTCGGAACCAAAATACGAGCCCGATACCATAGTTTTTTAATCAATTTTCATTTTCAATTTCCTTAATTAATTTCAGAAAACAATTTCACAGAAAAATTCATTTCTCGAGCTTGGGACCTCGGAATTCGATTCCAGGCACACGCCCAATTCCCATATTTTTTTATGGACCTTTTGGGGCTGTCAAATTATGGGTCCAGGTCCGTTTACCCAAAATGTTGACCGAAGTCAATATTATGTATATTAATATCAAAATTCACCATTTTTCACACAGAACTCATATATAAGCTTTCTCCAATTCAATTGTAAGTTGATTTTCACTTAATTTCTTCAATCTTTAACATCATTTATCATGTTATCTTAAAATCAAGATTTTTCATGGGTGAAAATGGGGATTTTGGGTAAAACCTAGATTTTCTTAAAATTGGGGATTTGGATCTCAATTTGAGGTCCAATTTCAAAACAAATCATAGATATGAACTCGTGGGAAAATAGGTAACCGGGTTTTGGTTCGAACCTCAGGTTTTGACCGCGTGGGCCCGGGGGTGTTTTGGGAATTTTTTGAGTAAAACTTTGGGAAATTCATTTTTAAGCATTCAATTGACTCAATTAGCATTTGTTGATGCATTCAAGTAATTTATGACTAGATTCGAGCAGTTTGGTGGTGAATTCGAGGGGTAAAGCTATATTAGAGGCTTGAGTGGATTTTTGGAGCATTTGAGGTAAGTGTTTGATCTAGTTTTGGCTTGAGAGAACAGGATTAGAGTGTTATTAATTGCTATTTGCTAAATGATCGAGTACGGTGTATAGGCATGGTGACGAGTATCTATACACATGTGTCTAACATGACCGTGGGTCCTTATTTGTACTTAATCTGATATTTTTGGGACTCTTCCATGCTAATTGATGAATTCTACATAATGTGAAGAGTATGAGGATTAGTTATGAATTGTGAATTCCTTGGAGCATTGGCTCGAACGATAAAAATACTATTGAGTAAGAAATGAAAGAAATGGAAAGAGATATTATTAATCCCTTGCCGGGATGGTTTCAGAATATTGATTATCTCCCTTGTCGGGATGTGAAAATTATTATTGTTGCTCTCTTGCCGGGATTTAGCTGCTTAATTGTGTTTTCCCTTGCCAGGACATTTCTTATTATTTGCTTATTCCATCGCCCGTTTGGTTGTGATTGTTGTTTGGGTGAGGAAGAGTGATAATGCACGAAGGGTCATTCCGTGCCATGTTT
>MU738751.1:19940-63427 GCA_026770625.1 Nicotiana glauca | reverse complement strand
TTTTGGACCACAGCAGTAGTATATTGATCGGGAGCTGACTTCAGTCCAGGGACTTACGAGGTAGCCTAGCTGGCGTTCGCAGGTCGAAGTCCCTTTCCATATTTTCAGTTTGTTTTCATTGTATCGAAATAGACATTATGTATTTTCTATTCAGACTTGTTTGTAGCACTCTTTAGTGGTTCGTGAGATAGCGACTCCAGTCTTGGGTAGAGAAATATTAAACTTCTGCAATTTTTTTTGGGTTTTCAGCTATTTATGTTTTAAAGACTTCAGCTTTTAGTTAAATGACTCGTTAATATTATTATCGTTGGATTGTTAACGGAAAATGTTTAAATGCTTGGCTTGCCTA
Source organism: Nicotiana glauca (assembly GCA_026770625.1). NCBI lineage: Eukaryota > Viridiplantae > Streptophyta > Magnoliopsida > Solanales > Solanaceae > Nicotiana > Nicotiana glauca. Next base: position 63,078 of record MU738751.1, on the reverse strand, counting down.
GTTCCGACAGTAGGCACCATCACGACTCCCGATGGTGGGAAATCCGGATCGTAACAACATACGTGCTCAATCATCATAAAAAGATCAGCAGTAGAGGGTTAAGTAAATGAAGATGAAAAAGCTCAAAAACAACAATATACTCCGGGTGAGTAGGATGTGGGAAGGATGGGATGTTTGCAGAACTTAAGTAGAGATGCAGTTTCAATAGACCATCAGCTCGCATTCAAAACAGATTTGAAAAATAGGAAAAAACTATATTAAAAATACAGAAGAAACAAAAAGTATTGAAGCAAAAACAGTAAATATAACTAAAGTAAAATAAAATTTAAGAATAAGATAATAATAAAGTAATAATAATAAAACTGATAACGAGAAAATGAAAAAGAAGAGAAAAGTCACATTCGTATAAAATTGTCGATCGCGCAATTCCAGATGTGGATAGTTGATTTCTGCAACATGTTGATCAGTGAAGCAACTGGAAGGCGAGAAAGGCTTTTTAACTTTGATAAATTAAGGTGCAGAAGAGGATAGAGGCAGTGGCGAAGCTAGAAAACTTTTTAAGAGTGTTCAAACTTGAACAGAAAAAAATTCTCAACAAGTGCACCGAAAAATTTAACTCAAACAACGTGATATCGAGCTAAATTATAAAAATACAGATAACATACAAACAATTGGATATATGCAAACTAATATAAAGAAGCGTCAAAAAGAGATTCTACTTATTTGGCGAAGTGGCCTTCGGCCGCTTAAACTTGTAGCCGTTTGTCATCCCGATATATAAACTTACACTTTTACCATTTTTGCACCTTTACTTGATGAACTGAGTACTAATAAATACGTTTGACCATTGACTATGCTTACATGATGACTATATAGTTAACGTGACCAAAATGCATGCGAATTACGTTAATTAGGCGCGTGAATGAATTAATTTGATCTAAAAATTATAAAATAAAAAAAGAAAGATAAAATCATGGGAAAAAATAAAGAACAGGTAAAAAATAAAAAAATCCCTCCCTTGTTTAGTTCTTCATCCCTGTTTCGTTCCCAGCTTCCTCTCCCCTTCATCCCTGGTGTTTTCTCACACCCTCAAACTCCTCCACAATCAGAAAATTATATCGAATTGGTTATTGCTCGTCTCTTCTTCTTCTTCTTCTTCTTCTTCTTCTTCTTCTTCTTCTTCTTCTTCTTCTTCTTCTTATTCTTCTTCAAATTTCGGTGGCAAAGAGTCGTGAAATGATGGCGTTTCAGATTTGTTTGGTCTATTGTTAGTGGGTTTGTTGAAAAGGAGGTGACAAAGATAAAGTGGTAAGGAAGGTGGCAGGCGGGTGGCAAAATGGTGAAGCAGTAACGGTTTAGGGTGATTCTTCATATGGTTGCCATTTTTTCCGCCAGCAATCTCGCCGGAGTAATTTTGCGGGTCTTTTTCGAGAGTTCTATAACCATTTGTACGCTATTTTTTTACTGAGGTTTGATTAGAATCTGAAGGTTCAAATTTGACTTCTTACGATTGAAAATGGTGGATTTACCGGGAAAAATGATGACTCAGTGTCGTCCTAGACGGAGAGAATGGACTGAAAATAAATCTTTTGTAAGTAAATTAATTTTTTAAAAAGTGGGACTCATAAATTACACATGGAAATTAATAAGAGGATAAGTATGTGACATGTCATTTGTGTCATAGCGCTTGCGGACCACGCACAATCATATGTGTTTATTAGTTATAAGTTTCAGGAGTTTGAGCGTTTAAATGGGAAAGACAAAAGTTTATGTATCGTCTTTTAAAAACGCTACAAGTTTGATTGTCCAAGAAGCCATTTCGCCTACTTATTTTGGTAGATTGATTTTGAGAAGCCGAAGTTATTTTTGGTACTTTGTTGTAAAATTTCAACAAGTTCATTGCAACTTCAATTCCCTGGATGTATAAAGTACCAATCAAGTACACCTCAATTCCATTATAGCAGTGCATCTATATGAATATTTTGCAGCCATTAAGCTCTATTTAAAATTAGTCTCATCTCATTTCAATACTAAATTTTTTGCTTTTTATGGCAAATTAGAATTCTCTGAAGTCTTACACTTATAAGTACATGAACACACAAGTCTTTTCTCAATGAACCAGTTCATGCACTTATACTAAATGGAAGCTGCTTAAAACAACTTCGAACCCGTGTTAAACTTGGATTCAACAAATTTACTAATTTATTTTTCCAGATGATAGGATTAGCATAGCATTCTAAAACTGTTGCACAACAATCCCGTGGACAGAAAGTGCCCCCACCCCTATACCAACAAAAAAGAGATTTCAATCTATGTATCAATCAAGTACACCTAAACTAGCCGGGCGCTACATGAATGTTTTATATCCATTAGTTTCTATTTAGGCTCAAATCTCTTGAGTAAACCCTTTTTAACTACAGTACCAAACCAAAAATCAGAAAGAGAAAAACTAAAACTGTTGTGAATATTGAAAACTAAACTTTGAAGAAAAAACAGAAAAGAAAAGACAATTAGACAAGAGTTTCTAAGTTCTAACCATAAAAATGGAGTAATGGAGCTGTTATGAATACTGAATAGCGCCGAGAGATAGAGAGAGAGAGAGAGAGAGAGAGAGAGAGAGAGAGAGAGAACTGAACTTTCAAGTTCCAAACCCCAACTTCAGTGATTTATGCAGAGAGGCAGAGAGATTGGAGAAGATAGAAACCAAAATTTCTAGGTTTTTTCTTTGTCTGCATGAGGAATGAGCAATTGAGAGCAGAGGGATTGATTTTGACCATTTAGTGATTTAGTTATTTTGATTTGTTTCATCTAACGGCGTTGCTTAGTCTTAAAAAAAATTAAAACGCAACATAAATTGTATTGGGTGGAGATCGAACCTGCGACCGTGAGGCTTTCTTGACCACCCTTTTCCACTGGGTTGCGCCTCTTCTTTGTTGCAAGGATGTTCAATATGTATTACATATATGTAAATTTAAATATTTTACCTGTATATACAGTGTAATTTTTTAATGAAAGGTGGTCACTATAGCTTCGACCCTGAATAGAGGCGATGGGCTGGGGGAACACGTTCTAAGGTTTCCCAAAATAAAAGCAATTCAAACATGAAGAGAAATGTATATTTTCACTCGCCTCTTATGAACTGGCCAATTTTATATTTTGCCCTTTCAATAAATATTACTAAGAGTTTTGGTAATAATAGCTTCTTCCTATGTTTATATTTGAAATTTGATTATCAATAATGATTAAAAATAAGGTAAAATAATTGCTTGAAACAGATTTTTTTAGCTTTTCTAATCTGTGAAATTTTAAATTTATATATGCAGTATGCTACATGCTCATATATATGCAGAGACCTTATGTTTAATGGAGGTTTCGAGTAACTTTGTGGTTAATTTTGTCACTATCCAATTCTATTATAGGCCGTAATGACATCCAGCGTTGCCGCTAGGCAAGCCGATAGTGAACCCCAAATCCCGGTCGTGATGGCGCCCAACACGATTGCTAGGCAAGCCCGACCATTTGAACACTCTCAACCCAAATACGAAATCTCATTACCAGTTCTTTAAGTTAATTTAGCAGTTAACAAGATTAATAATCCAATAGTAAATAGAAACAACACGGAAAACCAGAATAACTGTCAAAACAACTCCCAACAGATCTGGGGTCACAAGTTTAGAGCCTCTAATACAACTGAGTAGTAAAATCGAAGCATAAAAGAGTCTAGGATGCGAAATCAAAAGAGAAAAGGGGAAGAGTCGGGTCCTGCGGACGCCAGGCAGCTACCTCGACAACTCCTGAGATAATCTGGAGAGCAAGAACAACGCTACTAAGCCTCCGGAACACCTATATCTGCACACATGGTGCAGGGAGTAAAATGAGTACTCCAACTCAGTGAGTAATAGGCATATATAATGACTGAAGATAAGAATTCACGAAATACCACAATGTAAAGCTATAACCAGCAAACTCAGCATAATTAATAGTGAAATAGAAACAAAACAATGACATGTAGATCAGATAAATACCAATGCATGAATACAATGCAATGCACATGACCGTTGCGGCGCGCAGCCCAATCTATTTGGGTACCCGCGCTCACTGTGGGGGTTCAGAATCTGGAGGGGCTCCTACAGCCCAAGCGCAATATCATCATAACATCGCTGCGACGTGCAGCCCGATCCATACTCAGTCAAGAATATGCAAGTGAGCCACTAGGGCGATGTCAAGTAATAGCTCTCAGCTCTAAACGTCAGAAAATGTAGTTTAAGTTTTAAAACCTTATAAGTATGACTGGACATTTCAAAATAGTGTTTAACTCGGGACAGAAATCATTTAACATGCTAAGTATCGTGGAAACGGTGATAATAATTCCTAAAGAATTCAAGTAATCAGCACAAAGCCCAAATATATCCATAAAATCCAAGTAGGATGATTACCAATCAATCTCTAGTCAAGAACACAGTGTGAACATCACTCGGGACGGACTAAGTCGCGGTCCCCAATCACAAACGACCCCGCACTCATCATAGAGTACGTGTCTCGCCTCAATATAGCATCACAATGCGATATACCGAGGTTTCAAACCCTCAGGTCATCATCTACATCTATTACTCACCTCAAGCCGGCCATAAGTCTAGCTTGCTATGCCTTTTCCTCTCGAATCAACCTCCTAGTGTTCCGAATCTGATCAAAACCACAAGGAATACATTACTATAGGTCAAAGAAACATAGCCCAATCGAAAAGACTCGAAAAACACCAAAAATTACGAAGTTGGCAAAACCCGAGCCCCGGGGCCACTTCTCGAAAAATTATGAAATTTACATCACCGGAAACCTCGTCTTGCCACGAGTCTACACATATCGGATTTACCAAAATCGGAGTCCATTTGACCCTCCAAATTCCAATTTTAACTGAAAATTTCTCAAGCCCTAACTTACTCCCTTTTTGATGAACTTCCACCAATTCAGATGTTAATCCTACCATGAACTTGAATAATTAGGCCAAGGGACTTACCTCCAATCGATTCTCAGTCAAAACCCTCAAAAAATCTCGCCCAAAGCTCTCCAAGTCGCTCAATAATGGTGGAAACTACCTCTTGCTCGCGGATGAAATATAACATTTAAACCCTTCTGTCCACAGTTGTTTTTCGCTTCTGCGGTCCCGCTTCCACTTATGCGGGACCGCTTCTGCGGCGAAAACCCCACTTTTGCGGTCTTTATTTAAAAATCCAACTTCCACTTATGCGACTAGGATTCCGCCTCTGCGGATCGCCCAAAATCGATTCTGCGGCTAAATGTCCGCTCCTGCGGACCCGCTAATGCAAACCAGGTTCCGCTTCTGCGGAACTTCTCAACTCAACACGAAAATCGCTTCTGCGCACCTTTACTCGTTTCTGCGGAACCGCTTCTGCAGTCCATTTCCGCATAAGCGGAAATACCAGATGACAGCAAAATGAACCTGCAGCAAAACTTCAAAACTCTCGTTTAATCACCCGAACTCACCCCGAGGCCCCCGGGACCTCAACCAAAAACACCATCACATCCTAAAACCTTATTCAAACTTGTTCCAACCCTCAAAATACATCAAACAACACTAAAACCATTAAATCACATCGGATTCCAGCCTAAGTTTCTTAAAAACTTCCGAATTGCACATTCGATCAAAAACCCGACCAAAACACCTCCGAATGACCTGAAACTTTACAAACATATCCAAAATCACCTAAATGCTACTACAACTTTCGAAATTCCATTCCGACCCTCGGATCGAAATCTCACCATTCAACTGGATTTCACCAAAATACTAACTTCGCCAATTCAAGCCTAATTCTACACCGGACCTCCAAAATCACTTCTGATCATGCTCCTAAGTCACAAATCACCTTCCGAAGCTAACCGAATCACCGGAATTCACATACAAGCCCTCTAACTCATAAGTCAACATCCGTTTGACTTTTCAAACCAAGCTTTCCTTAAAGAGACTAAGTGTCTCACTTCCTATCCAAACCAATCCAATTCGACTCTAACTCACCCGATGACAATAATGGAACATGAAGAAGCAATAATTGGGGAAAATAGGGCTGTAATACATGAGACGACGGGCTGGGTCATTACATCCTCCCCAACTTAAACAAACGCTCGTCCTCGAGCGGGTCAAGAAACATACCTGGAACCTCAAATAAGTGATGATATCTGCTCTGTATCTCCTGCTCGGTCTCCTAGGTAGCCTCCTCCACGGGCTGACCTCTCCACTGCACCTTTACCGAAGCTATATCCTTTGATCTTAATCTCTGAACCTGACGACCCAAAATAGCTGGCTCCATATCATAGGTCAAATCATCATCCAACTGGACCGTGCTGAAATCTAACACATGAGACGGGTCTCCAACATACTTCTGGAGCATAGAAACATGAAATACCGGATGAACCCCCGACAAGCTGGGTGGCAAAGCAAGCATATAGGCCACCTCCCCAATCCTCCTAAGTATCTCAAAATGTCAAATGAAACACGGACTCAACTTCCCTTTCTTCCCAAATCTCATAACGCCCTTCATAGGCGAAACCTTCAACAAGACCTTCTCACCCACCATATAAGATACATCTCAAACCTTCATGTTCGTATAACTCTTCTGACACGACTGAGCTGCACGAAGTCTCTCCTGGATCACTTTCACCTTATCTAAGGCATCCTGGACCAACTCTGTCCCCAATAGCCTAGCCTCACCGGGCTCAAACCAACCAAACGGAGATCTACAACATCTCCCATATAAGGCCTCATACGGTACCATCTGAATGCTGGATTGATAGATGTTGTTGTAGGTAAAATCTACCAGTGGTAGGAACTCAGCCCAAGAACCTCCCAAATCAATAACACAGGCACGCAACATGTCCTCAAATATCTGGATAGTACGCTCGGACTGCCCGTCCGTCTGAGGATGAAACGATGTTCTCAACTCTACCTGGGTACCCAACTCTCGCTGAAAAGTCCTCCAAAACTGGGAAGTAAACTGAGTACCCCTATCTGAGATAATAGAAACTGGGACCCCATGCAACCGAACAATCTCCCGGATGAAAATCTCTACTAACCGGTCCGAAGAATAGGTAGTACACACCGGAATGAAGTGCGCGGACTTGGTCAGCCGATCCACAATCACCCAAATCGAATCAAACTTCCTCGATGTCCGAGGGAGACCACTCACAAAATCCATAGTAATCCTCTCCCACTTCCACTCGGAAATATCCATGCGCTGAAGTACACCACCGAGCCTCTGATGCTCATATTTCACCTGCTGACAGTTGAGACACCGAGCTACATGACTCACAATATCCTTCTTCATTCTCCTCTACCAGTAATGCTGTCTCAAATCCTGATACATCTTCGCGGCAACCGGATGAATGGAATACCGCGAGCTGTGGGCCTCCTCTAATATCAACTCCCGAAGCCCATCAACATTGGGCACGCAAATCCGGCCCTGCATCCTCAACACACCCTCATCATCAATAGTCACATCTCTGGCATCATCATGTTGGACCCTATCCTTAAGGACAAGCAAATGCGGATCATCATACTGACGCTCTCTGATGCGGTCATACAGGGAAGACCGAGAAACCATACATGCCAACACCCCACTAGGCTCCGAAATATATAGCTTCACCATCCGATTGGCCAAAGCCTGGACATCGACTGCAAAGGGCCTCTCCCGAACTGGAATGTACGCTAAACTACCCATACTAACCGCCTTCCGGCTCAAAGCATCGGCCACTACATTGGCCTCCCCCGGGTGATACAATATGGTAATACCATAGTCCTTGAGTAACTCAAGCCACCTCCGCTGCCTCAAATTAAGATCTTTCTGTTTGAACAAATGCTGAAGGCTGCAATGATCAGTATACACCTCACAAGATACGCCATATAAGTAATGCCTCCAAATCTTCAAAGCATGAACTATAGCAGCCAACTCCAAATCATGTACGGGGTAGTTCTTCTCATGAGGCCTCAACTGACGAGAAGCATATGCAATAAATCTACCCTCCTGCATCAACACACATCTGATCCCAACTCTCGAAGCATCACAATACATGGTGTAAGAACCTGAAGTTGATGGCAAAACCAACACTAGAGTTGTGGTCAAAGCTGTATTGAGCTTCTGAAAGCTCTCCTCACACTCGTCCAACCATACAATGGTGAACCCTTATGCGTCAATTTGGTCAAGGGCAAAGCAATAGATGAAAAACCCTGGACGAACCGGCGATAATATCTTGCCAAACCGAGGAAACTCCGAATCGCCATGGTTGAGGACGGTCTAGAACAACTCTGCAGCGCCTCTATCTTCTTTGGATCAACTTGAATACCATCACTGGACACCACATGCCCCAGAAAAGCCACCCTCAATCTCTGTAATACCACTCTCAAATATTGAGCATGCTTCTCCTGGCTATGCGAGTATACCAGGATATCATCAATAAAAACGATAACAAATGAATCCAGATACGGCCGAAATACACTGTTCATTAGATGCATAAATGCGGATGGGGCATTAATCACCCCAAAAGACATAACTAGAAACTCATAGTGCCCATATCTAGTCCTGAAGGCCGTCTTCATAATATCTGAATCCCTAATCTTCAGCTGGTGATAGCCTGAATGGAGATCAATCTTGGAGAATACCTTTGCCCCCTAGAGCTAGTCAAACAAATCATCAATACGCGGTTGTGGATACTTGTTCTTCTCTGTCACCTTGTTCAACTGCCTGTAGTCAATGCACATTCTCATCATGCCATCCTTCTTTTTCACAAATAGGACCAGTGCACCTCACGGTGACACACTAGGACGAATAAACCCCTTATCTAGGAGTTCCTGAAGCCGATCCTTTTAGTTCCTTCAACTCCGCCGGTGCCATACTATACGGAGGAATGGAAATGGGCTGAGTGCCCGGCACCAGATCAATACCAAAATCAATGTCCTTGTCCGGTGGCATGCCCGGTAGGTCTGCAGGAAACACATCAAGGAAATCCCTCACAACGGGAACAGAATAAAGATAGGAGTCTCAGCTCCAACATCTCTCACAAAAGCCAAATACGATAGACAACCTTTCGCAACCATCCACTGGGCCTTTAGGAAAGAAATAACCCTGCTAGGAACATAGTCAGTCATACCACGCCACTCAATCCTCGGAACACCCGGAATAGCCAACGTAATTGTCTTGGCATGACAGTCCAGAATAGCATGGTACGGAGATAGCCAGACCATACCCAGAATAACATCAAAATCTACCATGCCTAACAACAACAAGTCAACTTGGGTCTTCAGACCCTCAATAGTCACCAGACAAGACCAATACATATGGTCTACAATAATAGTACCACCTATCGGGGTAGATACATGCACATGCAAGGCAAGACAACCACGGGTCCTACCTAGATGATAACCAAAATATAAAGACACATAAGAGTAGGTAGAACAGGGATCAAACAAGACAGAGGCATCCCTGTGGCAGACTGAGATAATACCTGTGATAACAGCATCTGATGCAATGGCATCCCTCCTGTATGGGAGAGCATAGAATCGAGCTTGACCGCCACCAGATCGGTCCCCACCCCTAGGGCAGCCCCTAGCTGCCTGGCCCCCACCCCTACCTGACTAGGAGGGTGCTATAGTAGATGGAGTAGAAGAGGAGGGTTGATCCCTCTGCTAAGACCGACCACTACGGCCAAACTTACCCCACTCGAAGCAACTGCCTGGTACCAGAGAAGGGGACTGAAGGGAACCCCTCGCTGCAGATGAACCTTGGGCTGAATAGGCAGGAGTAGAGCTCTGAGCTTGAAAGGCATTAAGTGAAGACTGGCCCTACTGAAACCCCTGAGGACCACGGCCTGAAGAAGCCCTACTGTACTCTGGACGACTTGACTGAGGAGGCCTGAAGGAACAACCTCTGCCATGCTGGAACTGGCCCCTAGACGGAGCACCACTGAAGCTACCTGAACCTCGAGGCCTCTTGGCCTCCCTCTCCTCATGCTCCCGACGGCGAGCCGTCTCAATCTCTCGAGCCATGTCGACTACCTCCTCGAAAGAAGCACCTATAACCCTCTCTCTGGTCATCAAAATGCGTAGTGGATAGTTGAGGCCATCCACGAACCTCTTAATCCTCTCCCAGTCAGTCGGGATCATCCATGCATCATGCCGAGCTAACTGCGTAAACCTCATCTCATACTAGGTCACAGACATGTCCCACTGAATCAACAACTCGAAATAACGATGCAGAAAGAGAGTGGAGAATTGCTGCCATGTAAGGGGCGCTGCTCCAACAGGCCTACGCCTCTCAAACTCCTCCCACCATGTAAATTCAGGCCCTGAGAACTGGAAGGAAGTAAAAGCCACACCACTCGACTCTAAGATCCCTACCGTGCGAAGCATATGCTGGCACTTATTCATAAAACCCTGGGTGTCCTCGTCCTCAGTACCACTGAACGTCGGAGGCTGAAGCCTACCAAATCTCTCAAGACGACGCTGCTCATTGTCTGGTATAGCTGGAACCACATAGGCTGGAGCTGGTGCAACTGGTGCGGCTGGTGCTGCTGGTGCAATCGGCTGAGCTGGAACCGCTCCTGGTGTCTGCAATCCCTGAACAACCTGCTCCGTTGTGCGAGCAGCAGGGGTCTAATGACCACTCCCGGTCTGTGAGGTAGCTGTTGCAGTTGTGGCTGAGACTGCCTGATCTAGGCTAGTGCAGATGGATAGTATCTGAGCTAAAGCCTCCTGGAGACCAGGAATCACAATGGGCACTGCCGGTTCCTAAACAGGTGCTGCTGGAGCATCTATAGCTGGAGGCTGGTCCTGAACCGGGGCAGCTGGTGGATCTGCAGGTGCTGCCCTCCCTGGTCTGCCTTGACCACGACCACGAATGCGCCCACGACCTCTAGTGGGTAGTAATGGTGGTCGCCCGCCGCATCTGGTAGCACGAGTTCTCACCATCTGCGAGAGAATAGAATGCAGAAGTTTAGTTCTCGGATCAACAAAGCCGCACGACAAGAGTTTCAAGAATATGAAGTGTTTCCTAAAGGTTTTGCAGCCTCTCGAGGATAAATACAGACGTCTCCGTACCGATCCGCGAGACTCTCCTAAACCGGCTCATGACTCGTGAGGCCTAGTAACCTAGGCTCTGATACCAACTTGTCACGACCTCAAATCCTGATCGTTATGGCGCCCAACATGATTGCTAGGCAAGCCCGACCATTTGAACACTCTCAACCCAAATACAAAATCTCATTACCAGTTGTTTAAGTTAATTTAACAGTTAACAAGATTAATAATTAGATAGTAAATAGAAACAACACGGAAAACCTTGAATAACTGTTAAAACAACTCCCAACAGATCTGGGGTCACGAGTTTAGAGCCTCTAATACAATTGAGTAGTAAAATCGAAGCATAAAAGAGTCTAGGATGCGAAATCAAAAGAGAACAGGGGAGGAGTCGGGTCCTGCGGACGCCAGACAGCTACCTCGACAACTCCTGAGATAATCTGGAGAGCAGCAACAATGCTACTAAGCCTCCGGAACACCTGTATCTTCATACATGGTGCAGGGAGTAAAGTGAGTACTCCAACTCAGTGAGTAATAGGCATATATAATGACTGAAGATAAGAATTCACGAAATACCACAATGTAAAGCTATAACCAGCAATTCAGCATAATTAACGGTGAAATAGCAACAAAACAATGACAGGTAGATAACATAAATACCAATGCATGAATGCAATGCAATGCACATGAACGCTGCGGTGCACAACCCGATCCATTTGGGTACCCGCGCTCACTGTGGGGGTTCAGACTCTGGAGGGGCTCCTACAGCCCAAGCGCAATATCATCATAACATCGATGTGGCGTGCAACCCGATCCACGCTCAGTCCCAAATATGCAAGTGAGCCACTAGGGCGATGTCAAGTAATAGCTCTCAGCTCTAAACGTCAGAAAATGTAGTTTAAGTTTTAAAACCTTAGAAGTATGACTGGACATTTCAAAATAGTGTTTAACTCGGGATAGAAATCATTTAACATGCTAAGTATCGTGGAAACGGTGATAATAATTCCTAAAGGATTCAAGTAATTAGCACAAAGCCCAAATATATCCATAAAATCCAAGTAGGATGATTACCAATCAATCTCGAGTCAAGAACACAGTGTGAACATCACTCGGGACGGACTAAGTCGCGGTCCCCAATCACAAACGACCCCGCACTCATCATAGAGTACGTGTCTCGCCTCAATATAGCATCACAATGCGATATACCGGGGTTTCAAACCCTCAGGTCATCATCTACATCTATTACTCACCTCAAGCCGGCCATAAGTCTAGCTCGCTATGCCTTTTCCTCTCGAATAAACCTCCTAGTGTTCCGAATCTGATAAAAACCACAAGGAATACATTACTATAGGTTAAATAAACATAGCCCAATCGAAAAGACTCGAAAAACACCAAAAATTACGAAGTTGGCAAAACCCGAGCCCTGGGCCCACTTCTCGAAAAATTACAAAATTTATATCACCGGAAACCTCGTCTCGCCACGAGTCTACACATATCGGAATTACCAAAATTGGAGTCCATTTGACCCTCCAAATTCCAATTTTAACTGAGAATTTCTCTAGCCCTAACTTACCCCCTTTTTGATGAACTTCCACCAATTTACATGTTAATCCTACCATAAACTTGAATAATTAGGCCAAGGGACTTACTTCCAATCGATTCTCAGTCAAAACCCTCAAAACATCTCGTCCAAAGCTCTCCAAGTCGCTCAAAAATGGTGGAAACTACCTCTTGCTCGCGGATGAAATATAACATTTAAACCCTTCTGTCCACAGTAGTTTTTCGCTTCTGCGGTACCGCTTCCGCTTATGCGGGACCGCTTCTGCGGCCAAAACCCCACTTTTGCGGTCTTTATTTAAAAATCCAACTTCAGCTTATGCGATTACGCTTCTGCGGATCGCCCGAAACTGCTTCTGCGGCTAAATGTCCGCTCCTGCGGACCCGCTAATGGGAACCACGTTCCGCTTCTCCGGAACTTCTCAAATCCACACGAAAATCGCTTCTGCGCTCCTTTACCCGCTTCTGCGGAACCACTTCTGCAGTCCATTTCTGCAAAAGCGGAAATACCAGATGACAGCAAAATGAACCTGCATCAAAACTTCAAAACTCTCGTTTAATCACCCGAACTCACCCCGAGGCCCCCGGGACCTCAACCAAAAATACCAACACATCCTAACACCTCATTCAAATTTTTTCCAACCCTCAAAACACATCAAACAACGCTAAAACCATTAAATTATATCGGATTCAAGCCTAAGTTTCTTTAAAACTTCCGAATTGCACATTCGATCAAAAACCCAAACAAAACACCTCTGAATGACCTGAAACTTTACACACATATCCAAAATCACCTAACGGAGCTACTGCAACTTTCGAAATTCCATTCCAACCCTCGGATCAAAATCTCACCTATAAACCGAATTTTGCCAAAATACTAACTTCGTCAATTCAAGCCTAATTCTACGCCGGACTTCCAAAATCACTTCTGATCACGCTCCTAAGTCACAAATCACCTCTCGAAGCTAACCGAATCACCGGAATTCACATCCTAGCCCTCTCACTCATAAGTCAACTTTCGGTTGACTTTTCCAAACCAAGCCTTCCTTAAAGAGACTAAGTGTCTCACTTCCTATCCAAATCAATTCAATTCGACTCTAACTCGCCCGATGACAATAATGGAACATGAAGAAGCAATAATTGGAGAAAACGGGGTTGTAATACATGAGACGACGGGCCGGGTCGTTACATTAAACTTTTTTAATTTAAAAGATTTAAAAAATGACAAATTTAATATAAATAAAACGAAAGCAATTAAGTGCAATCATAATCATAGAAATAAACCTAGACCACAAGTTTACTAGTGTGTGCCAAGGCGTGGTGTCACAAGTGTATGAGCAACTAGTAGGATATACAAAAAAGAATGCTACTCTACTATCTGAAACAAAAATAGACAGGAAATAAGCAAAAGGAAAACTCCGGCTACTGCAGAACGGCTTGGAAGGCAGATCACCGTGAAGTCTCGAAGTGGTAATCAAGTGTGCGCGCCGAATTGATATCTAGATAGACCTGCCTCAGATCTTGCACATTAAGTGCATAAGTGTAGCGTGAGTACATAAACAACATGTACCCAGTAAGTATCTAATCTAACCTCGAATAAGTAGTGACGAGGAGTCAACTTCGACACTTACTATGGGCCAACAATATAATAATATGAAATTCTAGTTAAACATGATATATATAAATGACGATAGAACTCATAGCAAGAAATGATTAAACAATCCTTTCACCGTTAGTAAGAACCAAATCATTTTCCTCATTTAACCATTTAACCTCTCAAGCCAATAAAACAATATCAAATAAAATAGGGCTTCCAGTATTATTATGCAAGCGAATTATGTCGAGGACGTACGGACATATACATATACATATACATATACTTTATGCACTGCCTAGGGCCAAACGGCAGGAACCATAGATGCATCTATTAACCTACCGAGGCGAACGGCCCGATCCCATAAGAGTAGTGAAAGTTTACCCCGCCGCAGAATATACTTGTGACGCGATTGAACATAGATTATTCATTATTTCCAAAACAAGAAAATCAACTAGTAACTTTTAAAATCTTGATATCCTCAACCTCGTCTCTGTTCAAGTCAATTAATAAGTATAATCAAATAACAGTGTCAATAAAGCACGGTGTAATTTTAAAATTACCCGGACATAAGCATGAATAGTAGCTACGTGCGAACTCTCGTCACCTCATCCATACGTAGCTCCCACAAACAGAAGCACATTTTTATTAAGTTCACCTATGGGGTTAATTTCCTCTTACAAGGTTAGAAAAGAGACTAATTACCTCGTCTCAAAGCCTACTTTCCGATCAAAAAGTGTGCTCAAACCCTCAATTTGGGTGCCAAACGACTCGAAACTAGTCAAATGTTATATAAAATAATCAATATATGGTCAAAAGTTAATATCGTAACTATCAAAGTGATTTTCCAATCTTATTTGAAGAATCCCAAAAATTCATCCCCGGGCCCACGTGCCTGGATACTGAAAATTTTCGAAGAAAGTTGTTATCCATTACCTCATGAACTCAAATATATGATTTTTACTAAGTTCAGATTTCATGGTTAAAAATCCTATTTTTATCAAAACTCTAAGTTTTCACCTAAACCCATAATTTTCACTAATTTACATGTTGTGATCTACCCATAAACTATGTATTTAACTCATAATTGGTAAAAATTACTTACCACGAAGTGTTAGATGGAATCCCTCTCTAAGGTTCTGCGTTCTGCAATTTTTTGCTTCTGCGGTTCATTGGCCGCACCTGCGATTCCGCATCTGCGGAAATTTTATTACAAATGCGGTCCTCCCTTAGATGGACTAAATCCGCATTTGCGAAAAAATACTCGCTTCTGCGATGCCACTCCTGCGGCAGACGAGTTGCACCTTCGCTTGGGTCACTCCTGCGGTCCTTTGACCGTTCATGTGATCGCGCATCTGTGCCCACCTTATCCGCACATGCGATATCTGGGTTGCCTACGCTGGGCTGCCTACGCTGGGCTGGCTCTGCGCCCTCTTCGCTCTGCGAGCTCACACATGCGGCCATATCCTCGTAGGTGCGATTATACCAGAAGTCTGGTGCTTTCGCTACTGCTTCCCAAGTCCAAACTTGGTCCGAGCCCGTCCGATTAACACCCGGGGCCCCCAAGGCCCCTCCCAATCATATCAACAAGTTTCAAATCATAAAATGGACTTGCTCGAACTTTCGGGATGCATGAAACAACCATAAAACTAAGAATCACACCCCAAAGCAATTGAATCAAAATTATGAAGTTCAAGTTCTTCAATTTACTCCCAACGCGCCGAAACGTACTTAAACTACTCAAAATGACACCAAATCTTGCGTGCAAGTCTTGAATAACATTACGGAACTATTCCCGATCTTGAAATTTTATTTGGACCTCGATTTAACCAAAACCTACTCCAAACCAAATTTAAAGAACTTCAAAAACCTTCAAAGAACCAACTTTCACTATTAGGCGCCAAAATATTCCCGGGCCATCCAAAACCCGATTTGAACATACGCCCAAGTCCAAAATCATCATACGAACCTATTAGAACTGTCAAATCCTAATTCCGAGGTCATTTTCTTAAAACATTGACCAAGTCAAACTTAGCCTTTTTAGCCAACCTTAAAGAACCAAGTGTTCCGTTTCAACCCGAACTCTTCCAAATCTTGAACTAAATATCCCCGCAAGTCATAAAATAATAAAAGCACATATGAGAAGTCTTATTTAGGGGAACGGGGTTCTAGAAAGCAAAACGATCGATCGGGTCATTACATTCTCCACCTCTTAAACAAACGTTCATCCTTGAACGGATTTAGAATCATACCTGCAGTGCCGAATAAGTGTGGATATCTGCTCTGCATGTCCTCATCAGACTCCCAGGTCTCCTCCTCAACCACTTGGCCCCTCAACTAAACCTTAATCGCGAAAATCCTCTTGGATCTCAACTGGCGAACCTGGCTATCAACAATGGCAACTGGCTCCTTTTCATAACCCAGGCTCTCTTCTAACTGAATCATGCTGAACTCTAACACATGTGACAAGTCGGAATGATACTTCCGGAGCATAGACACGTGGAAAATCGGATGAACTCCCGATAGATTGGGAGGTAAAGCAAGCTCATAAACAACCTCCCCAACTCGTCTCAACACCTCAAATGGGCCTATAAACCTTGGGCTCAACTTTCTCTTCTTCCCGAACCTCGTGATCCCCTTCAGAGGCGAGAATTTCAAGAGAACCTTCTCACCCACCATAAATGATAAATCATGCTCCTTCTAGTCCGTGTAACTTTTCTGTCTGGAATGTGCTGTGCGAAGTCGCTACTGAATCAACTTTACCTTTATCAAGGCATCATTCACCAAATCAGCACCATATAACTTAGCCTCACCGTGCTCAAACCACCCGATGGGAAAACGACATCGTCGACCATATAAAGCCTTAAATAGAGCCATCTCAATGATGGACTGATAAATGTTGTTGTAAGCAAACTCAACAAAAGGTAAGAATCGATCCCACTGCCCTCCAAAGTCAATCACACACGCTTTAAGCATGTCCTCCAATATCTGAACTGTTTGCTTCGACTGTCGTCGGTCTATGGCTGAAATGTCATGTTAAGCTCTACACGGATCCCCAACTCACTCTGTACTGCTCTCCAGAAATGCGATCTATCTGATATGATGGAAACGGACACACCATGCAACCGAACTATCTCTCGAATATAATTCTAGGCCAACCTCTCTTAAGTATACGTAGTCACAATTGGAATGAAGTGTGCCGACTTGGTCAGCCTGTCGATAATGACCCAAACTACATCAAACTTCCGCAAGGTTCGCGGCAACCCTATTGCGAAGTCCATAGTAATGTGCTCCTATTTTCACTCTGGTATAGTCATCTGCTGGAGTAGGCCACCTGGCCTCTGGTGCTCATACTTAACCTGATGGCAATTTAGGCACGAGCCTGCATACTCAACTATGTCCTTTTTCATCCACCGCCACAAATAATGTTGTCTCAGGTCGCAATACATCTTTGTAGCACCTGGATGAATGGAATACCGAGAATTGTGTGCCTTCTCTAGAATCCTCTCCCTCAAGCCATCGACATTAGGAGCACATAGATGATCTTGGAGTCGCAGAAGACCATCCTCGCCGATAGATGTTGATACCCAATTTTGCCCTCATATTTTCTTAAATAGTACATATAAAACATCATTTTTGCATCATTATTTAGTTTACAAATCTATACAAGCATTTTTATGATTTTCCATAATATTTAGAGCCTTTGAATTGATTTTTCTGCATTTAAATTATTTGAATAATTATTAATTACTCCTTTAAATTATTATTTTTTGTGATGACTTAGTTACCTAAAATTATTACTTGCACCTATAATATATGTTTAAAATATTTTACTTCATGTCACATAATTACATTAGCATTTTTCAAAAGCTATTTGCACAATTTTACAGGAATAGCCTATACTCATATAAAAATGCTCTTTATTTATGTCATTTGTGTTAAAATAGCATTTTGTATTTTTGTAATATTAAGTTATCATTTTTGAGAATTTCAGTGTATAAATAATATTTTTACTTAATATATCAAGCATTTATATAAAAAAATTATGTATTTAAATAATAGCCTACCATAAAACTAATTTTTGGACCAACTTAGCCCAATCCCCCTAAGCCCGATCCAGACAACCCTAATTCCCAATCCAGTCCAAAACCTAACCCAACCCTTCTCAAATATGATTGACGACTCAAAATATTTCCCCCATCTCCCCTTATATCCCCACCCCAAAACCCTAGGGACCATTTTCCCTTCCTAGACGCCCTCGAATCCTCTCATCTCCTCTGAGAAACCCTAGCTGTCACACCCTAGTTCCTCTCCAAGTCCAACCTGGAGATGAATCTACCTATGATACACTTACCTTATTGGTCTCTTCTCACTACTAGTCATCCATTTATGGTGTTACTTAGGTGCTTGCCTAAGTTTGGCAAGTGAGACCTTCTGAGATCGGAATAAAGTGGCTCGAATATTTGATTTTAGCCATTATTTTGTCTATATACAGTTAGTACTAGGCTATATGAATCCGATTCAGTGAGATCTCTGACTATCTGTGTTCTCCCTCTTGAACTAGGGTTTCCCCGATTTCTCTCCTAAATAGATTCTGAATAGATTTTGTATGTTTTATTTCCTTATTCTATGTTTGATTTATCTATTTCCCTATTTGTTTGTTCAATTTGTACTACTATATAAACCCCTCCCCATTCCCCTTGGAGACAGGCTTTAATCATTATATTCTCACTAAAAATTGGAGTATTGTTCTGCTATTCCCTCATTCTCTTATTTTGTACTTTGTGTTTGGCTGGCTGAAAGCCAAGGCCACTGAGATTCTATTATTCAACCTTTTCTTAGTGTGAGCATTGCCCGATTTTCTTTTTGAAGCTCTTGGGAACTTTGATGCATTAAGATTCTAGGTTCTCGTGGAATTTTATTCTTTATTGTTGTCCGTCTAACTAGTAAGTCATTTGACCTTTGCATTTTCGTTCTTATACGTTTATGATTAGCATATTCCTACTTCTGAAATCTATGGCTTAATGTGTTTCTGGGCTACTCTTGTGTGCAACTCTGTTAGCTTTGCAGTTGTTTAAGTCTCTTTAGCATTTAATTTCACCTAATGTTGCTAGTTCTGAAACATGCTTATGCCTAATTTGAATAATTTATATTCTCTTAAGTCCGTTTAGCCAATGTGCTATGAGTTACTTTTGTGTGTGACCTTGTCGGCTTTACACTTGTTTGAACCTTTTTAGTATTATATTTTACCTAAAAACTATCAATTCCGTTATTTAAGTGTGCTTCATCTGAATAATTTGGACTTTATTTAGTTAATTAGCCTACTGTGCCAATACCTGAATGCCTATTTGACATAAGTTTAATTTCCCCACTGATTTCTGAATCTCTGTAATGATAGCCTTGTATATGTAATGTGTTTTAATATGTGTTGATAGCTTTTCTATCAACCATGACTGGCTCCCGGTTAATATGTCCCTCAACATGTCTTTGGCTCACTTGATTCACCATCCCTTCAGCAGTAATTGTCATAATATGTGTTTTCCTACCATGTCGGGTTCTATTTTGTTTCCTGATTTGAGTTAAAATGGTTGTCTTTTGACACTAGGATTTATACTACGCATAATTTAGACCTTTTAGGTCTTCACTTGTTTTGTATTATGCACCTGTGTATGATAATCTTTGTAAATTGTCTCACCCCTAACTCTCTCAATATGATTCTGCCTATGTGTTATTTTGCTAAGTATTTAAGTCTTGCTGAACTTGCTTCTAAGTCATGTGACCTGCTCTATTATCTGCTCTATGTTCTCAGCTTTGTTATGTCTACTTTAAGTTATAAGTGTATCCTCTCAACGTCTGTCCCTCAACCATTGTCCACCCTTTCTCATTTGTTACCTATGCTATCCTTTAACCTCTCATTCTTAGCCGACTGAACGCCAAGGCTACCAAGGTTCTTACTACTGTCCTCCCTAGTGTGAGCATTTCTCGGGGTCTATTTGAGGCCCTTGTGAACTCTGACACACTAGGATTTGGGTCTTTAGTCACTCCCCCTACTACTGAAACCTGAATTATCTTAATTCCTTCTTCCTATTGTCTAATGAACATGTAAGCTGGTTGGTTTAACTGCTTTAATGCCTGGGTAATATGCTTGATCTAGGGTTGTGTGATTTGGCTTTGATCTCTTTTATGGATTCTGAGTTGTGCTGAGGAATATGGTTCCTTGTGGAAAATCTGGGTATACCACGAGGAAATTGTTGAAGGCCCAAATAGTGCTAGGTATTTCTTTGAGCCTGTTGGGGGCCTGTTGTCATTATTTGTATAATATTTATAATGTTATTCATTATTGGGCATGTAATAACTTTGTAATAAATAATTGGGGTGTTAGTAAAAATGGGGAATGCGTAAATTCTGATGTTTCCATGCAAGGGTATAAAAACATGCCTATAGGATTCAATGATTTATTTTCTCTATATGCCATTCAATCTCTATGTACACTGTAGAAATCATGTCATTAGGAGAAGCACACACTCGTACTTGTCTGAACTTGAATTCAATTCCCTAATCATTCCTACTGCTATATGTTTCTAGAAAATCTAACTATAGGAAATAAATATCACTGAACTTTATTTCAATTCGCATCAGCATATTCACTAGAAATCATGCCTACAGGATTCTAATTACTTCATTTGCTACTGTGTCAGACTGTTCACTAGAAATAATGCCTATAGGATTTTGATCACTTCATTTGCTATTGTATCACACTGTTCACCTAGAAAACATACCTATAGGGTTAAAGCATAACAATAAAATCACCTCCAAGTGCTAATCGTTAGAGTTCCTATCTATAGGATATAACTATTCATCTTAATAATTTTTAACATTGTACCTCTCAACATTGTTTATTGTTCACGTAGGCCACTATCAAAAGCATGAGTAATTCTAGGTTTCTCCCAATATATTTCGCTGTCTTAGCGCGTAAATCACTTAGACACAGCATCTGTAGGTTATATAACTAGAAATCTGCAACCTCAAATCAGCATGCAACAATCGTGTAATTATTTGGAGGCGACCAACACCTTGCATATGAAATTGCCTGCATGTTTTAATCCAAAGTTACATAGAAATCATGTTTACAGGTCTTAAGATTATGAACAACCTAACATGAAAACATGGTTCGCGTGCATTTGTTGCTTACGTGTGGAGGTTAACTTGAGCTCTTAACTGCCCGTATTTGATGTCCAATAGGTGTTTTGTATGTCACCTAGTTTTGACATTTCTAAGCAGCCTAAGTAAGGTCTAGAACCACCAAGTAGAGGTCCAATACCTCCTGGACCATAGGTATGGGGCGGGTAGTGCACGCATAGAGCAAGACATAGAATTGAATTAGAGAGCTTATAGGTAACCAACTTTAACATAGTAATTGGATAGCAGGAGATGATAGTCTGTGCCCGCTAAATAATATGAGTAACTCCCTACCTTAAGGGAGTTACAAAGTATTATTTATGTCGTAGGGGGTGATCCTTTAGGCTAAAAAACTTAGGACCCTCCTCTTTTATATGTTGTTATTAGATTCAAATTAGTTGTATTCCTATATTCGTACTAAGATCTGTACTAATCATGTTGTAATAAAAATTCTTTGACCTTTAAATTCTCTTTGTTTATTTGATCACTTAGTTTAATTGTAATCCACATAATCTTAAGTTCGGCCAGGACCCACAGTTGTGGACCTCGAAGAGTGCCTAACACCTTCTCTTTGAGGTAATCTGAGCCCTTACCCGAGCTTTGGTGGCGGTGACTAGTCAAACAGAGTTATCTGCATAATAGGTGCCCTAACGCACCTCAAAAATTATTAGGTGGAGACTCTCTTCTTTTAGCACTCTATCTCCCACTCTAAAAGGAGTTGTCACGACGTTGTAACCTTCTTTCGCGAGAAAATGGGGCGCAACAGCATGGCGACTCTGCTGGGGATATACTTAGTCTCTTACCATAATGAACTTGGCTTACGTGGATTAATTTTCTTTGTTATAAAAGGCACATTAATTTTCCATCTTTATTTGTTAAATTTTGTTATTACATGCACATCCCTTTCCCGTTAATCTTTACTTGTTTAAACTCGTGATAACATGTACATCCCTCCCCTTCTCCACCTTTATTTGCTTAAATTTGTTATAGCATGCACATCCCTTTCCTATTCACCCCTATTTACTATAATTGCTCTTCATTTGTTTAAATACTTTTATATCATGTCGCTCCCGTCCCTACTCCCTTGTTGCTTTATTACATTTTCGTATATATTCCACGAACTAACTTCTTCCTTTGTCTTTCTTTTATGTTTTTCATGTTTTAACTTAATATTGTATTTACCGCTTTTTACATATTTATCATGCAAATACTTGGCAATGTGTTATTATCTCTGCATAAAGCATGCTCCACATAGCGGTGCTTGATGAGTGTCCGTGCTCTTCCAAAATTACCCTTTTTAAATCGAAAAGGCTTATTTGCGGTAGACTAGTCGATCAGCGGTGCAGTTGATGGTCTCGTGCCTTTACCACTAAATTTGCCCACTTGAGAGTACTAGTCTAGGCCATTCTAGAAACCTCACTCCAACATTAAATTTACATGCATCATGTTAAACCTAGTACGGGTTATAATGACATTAACATGATAGCCCGCTAAGATAAGCCTTGTCCAAAGTTCGACGGGATTTTCACAATCCCAATGGACACCATCATGTTATGTGCATTACTTGGAGAAAATATGCCAATACGTTGATCATTAGTGTGTAAATAGAGGGGGAGAGGGCTAACCTTATTTGTTTGCAGAAAATGAAGCATGAAGTCCCCATGTTCGGCATGGTCCAAAAAATCCCACCTCTGTTGCTTGATTGGTGGAAAAACCTCGTTGCATATCAACAAGAATTATGTGAGAAGGGTCCTTTGTAATTTGTCATCCTTTTTAGACATCCGACCAAATACATCATTGATTGAGGCCGCTACTATATTTTGGGATGAGAAATGGGTCGTCTTCTGCTTTGGAGACATAGAAATGACTCCTCTCTTAGAGAAAATAGGAGGTTTTGCTAATCTTCCATGAGATAGTCTAGGGTTATTAGTGCCATAGAATCACACCCCTCATGGTTTTCTGAAATGATGGGTTTCAAGAAAAATGATGATTTGCTTTATTTGAAGAAGTCATGCATCCCATTTGAATTCCTTTATAAGCGTTATAGGCATAACAAGTCATATCACCTTCATCATGATGAACTTTCTATTACTTCCTTAGGTTCGCGCACCGTCGAGTTTATGTGTTCATTATCTGCTTTTGGGGTTGTTGATATTTCCAATGAAAGGGGGAAGGATTCATACTCGTTTAGCCATGGTCACCAAGACTTTGATGGAAGACATCGAGGGACAAACTTATACCATCATCCCCATTATCCTAACCAAAATGCACCACGCTCTAGATCGGTGCAAGCAGGGATTTGGGCACTTCAAAGGTTGTAATTTGTTACTACAAGTCTGGTTGTTAGAATATTTCCAAAGAGGAGAATATTGTCAAGAGCTTCTGTGACGACCATTGAATGACCACATAGCCTACCATCACCCAAAGAGAATGATATTTATCCCACACAGGTTTGCACAACCTGGAAATGCTAAGAATTGGGTACGTTTCTTCAGCAATTTGGCGGACGAGCAGGAACATCATAAGGTCAAGAGAGACTACTCATCTAGTACTGATCGGGTTGAGGGGAATCTATCCTTATACTCCTATAAGGGTAATGAGATAAACGGGAAGAAAATAGGCTATACCTCGGGTTTCCAACATGATCCAGTACAAAGCAGATTTTAAAGGGGACATTATTCTATTCAAGTTCGAGGCACAACATATGTGGAATCAAAAGGTCATTGTGGAAAAGGATACTATTGAGCTAGATAGGTATCATGCTGGCCATGTGTACTTCTACCCATCATGGTTAGTAGACGATATAGTAGGAGACGTCAAGCTGAGAATTAATCTGAAAAACAAGATCATAGATGATGATGCTGAAGCACAGGTCAAGTCAAGAGTTTGCACAAGAAGGTCTTCGAATCTGAAGCTAGGCATATGGAACAACACAAGGTGGATATGGAAGCAATCAATGAATGGAGGGAAATCACCACTAAATTAACAGAAAGATTAGAACATTTGGAGTAGGGATTGATGGAGCTTGAGGGAAAGATGAGAAAGAGGCTTTCAGATTGTCAGAACATGAATGGCAATGAAGGGGGCATTTAGCAAAGGCTTACCTGCTGTTGGATATGCGCGACTTGGGGAATCTGATCGATGGAGTCAAAAGAGCCAAGCACGGGGAAGATCGTTCTAGGACCAAGTAGATGAGAAAATAACGTTCTTTACCGCTTTCTAGCTTAGTTTTAAATTTCGTGTGTAATAAGGCAAATGCCATTAGTAACCTTCTTATTATTATCGTTTTAGTAAGGATTTCATTTATTTTCACATTAATGAAGTGACGCAATTATTGGCATAAATTTTCTCCAAGTCTATGTGTTGCTTAGGCCTACCTCGGGCACAACGAGGTCCCCCAAATTAGGACATGAATTTATTTTGCAAAGCATGTTCAATATTGTAAGCATTCTTTTTACCCTTTATTGACTTAGTTACCTTTTGTTTTTCTTTCTTTTTATTATTCCCATTACCCAAAGTTAGTTCGTGCATATTAGCATCGTCCGCATATCACACTAGATCTAGAGCTCCTCTACCTCCTCCTCCACCAAGTGATCCTAAAGGCAGAAGCAAAGGGAAAGGAAATATGGACGATTTAAGTGGTATTCGAAAGGAAAATGTAGAGAACGTTGAAACTTTGGATGGTCAGAGTACTCCAACATAGAATGAATTGGTCCTACACTTGGAACAGAAAATACTGGAGCTACAAGGAGAAATTAAGCAGGCCTGGAACTTGGAGAACCATTCCCTCACCCTAAATGTCCCCGATATCAACCAACAAAATGCCTAAAACATACAGAACCAGAATCCACCGCCAAACCCTCCCGCACCACATTAATGCACCACTCTTCCTCAGAACCATAACCCTCCACCGGTATCTACTCCTCAAAAACACCATCACCATCCAACTAACTATCCATAAACCACCACTTACCACACTCCTCAAAATGCACCGTAACCTACTCCCCGTCCCCAAAAATCAACCAACGACCATCATTATGCTTGGATTCCCGGAGTCTACCAAAGCAATCCCATATATGTGGAAACTTTACCCATACCCCACAACAAACCCTATATATACCAGAATCCACCGAGAAGGACCTGTTCATCAAGAACATGGTAGAAGAACTCAAAAAACTCACTGGCTGAGTTCAAAGTGTCGAAGGTTGAAGGGCATTGAAGGTTTGAATTATGAGGACTTGTGCATTAAACTAGATGTAGAATTTACGGAGGGTTACAAACCTCCTAAGTTCGAAATGTTTGATGGAACTGGTTATCTGAAGATACATTTAAGGACACATTGTGACAAATTAGTAGGACTTGGCAAAGATGAAGGAATCTGTATGAAGCTGTTCATGAGGAGCCTCGCAGGAGATGCTTTGTCTTGGTACATCAGTCAGAACCCGAAGAAGTGGGTTAATTGGGTGAGCATGGCATCAAATTTCATGGACAGATTCAGGTTCAACACAGAAAATGCACCAGACATTTTCTACATTCAAAATCTCAAAAAGAAACGAACGAAAATATTTTGCGAGTATGCCACTCGAAGCTGCTAAAGTAAGGCTGGTGCTTGAAGAAGAACAGATGAATAAGTTCTTCATCAAAGCTCAAGACCCGTAATACTGCGAAAGGTTGATGGTTATTGAAAATCATAAATTCTCTGACATCATCAAGGTGGGAGAAAGAATAGAAGAAGGGATCAAGAGCAGAATGGTAACAAATTTCGAAGCACTCCAGGCCACAAATAAAGCTTTATGGTCAGGAGGTATATCCAAGAAGAAAGAAGCGGGTGCAGTAATGGTAACCCAAGGTTCGAAGTCGTCTCTCACATACCAAACACCTCCACCCACATACTAGCCTTCACCCCCCAAATACCAACAACTTGCTACCACCTACCATACTTATAACACCCAACCCGCATATTATCACTCACTACCACTAGCTTGCCAAAATTACAAAAAGCCAAGATCAAATTTTGACCTCAGACCACCCAGACAATACACCATGATTGCTGAACCCATAGACCAACTATACGAAAGACTGAAGGTAGTTGGTTACATCACCCCCATTCCCGTTGTTGCTATGGAAAACTTTTCTCAGTGGATTAACCCAAACAAGACATGTTCCTATCACCCAGGCATGAAGGGTTATACCATTGATAAATGTCACACTCTGAAGGACAAGGACATTAATCGACACTAAAGTCATGCAGGCAAAAGAGGTTACACCCAATATTCGTAACGATCCTCTCCTGGACCACAGAGGTGAGGGAGTAAATGTGATAGAGACCGAAGAAGAATGGGATCCGGAAGGGTCAATTGGACTTATTTGGGAGGGGGTGATACTAAAGTATCTCCAGTCACCCTTATGCCCATTGTAGTGCAAACCCAGGCACCGATTGAAGTTGAGGTAGCCACACCAGCGTCGTTTAAAGTCGAGGTGACCACACCCCTTCACCGTGATGGTAGCACCTATGCCATCTTATAAGTCTGATGCTATACCCTGGGATTATGTTGTGCAAGCAAGAAGGAAAGGATAAGCAAAAATGGAAGAAACGGGTGCAGCACAAGGCATGACTAGAACCGGTAGGGTTTATACACCCAAGCACTTGAGAGAAACAAGCAAAGAAGCTGTATCTAAGCCGTCTATCATTGAGACCGGCCCGGACGACCTTTAGAGGAAAGTGCAAGCGAGAGAATACTTTGTGGTTAACCACTTGAATAAAACTCTTGCTCAGATATCCCTTTTATCACTGCTGCAAAATTCTGAGACACACAGGAACGCCCTGATAAAGATGCTGAGTAAAGCCTATGTACCTACCAACATTACTAGTGGAGAAATAGCAACATGGTCTGGCAGGTATTGGAACGCCACAAAATCCCTTTTCATAAAGACGAGCTGCCACTGGAAGGACTAAGTCACAACAAGGCACTACAAATCACAGTGCAATTTGAGGATAAATTCATCGCCAGGGTCCTGATAGATAGGGGTTCGAGTCTCAACATATGTCCATTGACTACTTTGAAGAGAATGGGTAAAGGCATGCATAAGATACGAGCATGAAACATGAATGTGAAGGCGTTTGATGGATCTCAAATGGCCACAATCGGGGAGGTCAACCTCAACCTACAGATGGGCCTAACCTAGTTTGATGTTGAGTTTCAAGTGTTGGATATATCTGCTACCAACAATCTACTGTTGGGATGACCCTGGATACATGCCACTGGGGTTGTAGCTTCTACTCTGCATTAGGCTGTGAAGTTTGAATGGAATCATCAGGAAGTGATCATCCATGGAGACATGAGTAATCCCATTTATACTAATCAAACTGTTACAGTCATCAAAAACAGGAGGAAACTGAAGGAGAAATATACCATCGCATTGAGCATGTCAATGCAATTGAAAAAGGCAAATGGTGGAGCAACAAGTTAGAAAGCGTATTACTATGGATAGGGTATGATCCTGGCAATGGTCTTGGTAAGAATCTCCAAGGGATCACCAAACCGGTACAGCTAAAGCGCCATGGTACAACTTTTGGGCTTGGTTATAAATACACCTAGAAAGAGTACCAGAGATTAGTCGTCACCGTGGCGTGGTCCTTATTATTCTCTGGAACAACCGGTACCACATTTGCACCAGACATTTCATCAAGCTGACATGATGTGGAGACTGAAGAAGATGAAGTTTTAGCTGGCATAAGGAAGTTGTTTCTAGATGATGAAGGAATGGATTGCAATAAGATAGTTGAGGAGGAGGAGGAAGACCTTACTATTTAGACTATAGAGAAAGGAGTTGTTCTCAAGAACTGGACTGCTGCACCATCGCGAGCCCGTCGAGTTCCTAGGTAGCCTGGCAATTAGCATCAATTATTTTTAAAGCAATTTTATGAGAATCTAAGACATTTTCAGTACTTTGTTTTGTACGTATTTTGTTTTGAAATAATTGCTCGAGTCATCGAGTCGTACTTGTTTGACGTTTTCAAGATTTATTTAATGCATTTTTATTTTTAGTATTTATTATTATTCTTTACATTTTCTCTTTACATCATTGTTATTACCTATCTCGATGAACCTACGATAGTGACATGTAATGAGATAACGCAACATGAGGATGGTGATTCAGAGGATTTGGAAGATGATATATTACCTAAGGAAATTGTCAGAGAAGTGGAAAACTTTGAAAACAAGCCTAAGTCTAATTTAGATGAGACTGAGACAGTTAACTTAGGAGACTCTGAAATAGTCAAGTAAACACGTATAAGCATTCATCTATCACCGTCAGAAAAGGAAGAATACATCCAGTTCCTAAAAGAGTATGAAGATATTTTTGAATGGTCCTACGATGATATGACTGGTTTGAGCACATCCATAGTGGCTCACAAGCTACCTACCGATCTCATATGTCCACGTGTAAAATAGAAACTCAGAAACCTCAAGCCTGATATGATTTTGAAAATAAAAGAGGAAGTCACTAAGCAAATCAAAGCCAAGGTTCTCAGAGTGGTTGAGTGTCTAACTTATTGGACAACATCGTGCCATTCTCGAAGAAAGACGGGAAAGTCATAGTATGTGTCGATTATCGGGATTTAAACGGAACTAGTCCAAAAGATGATTTCACATTGCCCAATATACACATACTGATCAACTACTGTGCCTAGCATGAACTCCTGTCTTTTGTGGATTGATTCGCGAGGTATCATCAGATCTGGATGGATGAACAGGATGCCGAAAAGACAGCCTTTATCACACCATGGGGGATGTACTGCTATAAAATGATCTCGTTTGGCCTGAAGAATGCTGCAACCACTTACATGAGAGCTATAAAAACTATTTTCCATGACATGAACATAAGGAAATAGAGGTGTGCGTGGATGATGTCATCATTCCAAAAGAACCATAAATCATATAGCAGATTTGAGGAGATTCTTTGATCGGCTTCTAAGGTACAATCTGAAACTGAATCCTGCATAGTGAGACTTTGGAGTCCCCGCCGGAAAATTTCTAGGATTCATCATCATCCGCTGAGGGATTGAATTGGAAACATCAAAGGTAAAAGATATCCAGAACTTTCCACCTCCGAAGAACAAGAAAGATGTGATGAGTTTCTTAGGGTGTCTCAACTACATCAGTCGCTTCATAGCACAATCAACCATGATCTGTGAAATATTTTCAAAATGATGAAGAAAGATGCTACAACAAGATGAACTGAAGAATGCCAGAAAGCCTTTGACAAAATCAAGAAGTATTTATCTAAACCACCTATTCTGGTCCCACCAGAACCATGGAGACCTTTGCTACTTTATTTGTCCGTACTAGATGGGGCTTTTAGTTGTGTTATGGGACAACACGAAGAGACGGGAAGAAAGGAGCAAGCCATTTATTATCTGAGTAATAAATTCACACCCTGTAAAGCATGGTACTCTTTGCTGGGAGCGCACCTACTGCGCTTTAATATGGATAGCTCAAAAGTTGATACACTACTTCTATGCCTACACCACATATCTCATATTAAAGATGGATCCGCTGAAATATATCTTCCAGAAATCCATGCCTACGGGCAAGTTAGCAAAATGGCAGATACTGATGAGTGAGTTCGATATCATCTATGTAACTCAGAAGGTGGTTAAGGGCAAGCGTTGGCGGATCATTTGGTAGAAAATCTTGTAGACGGAGAATACGAACTATTGAAAATGTATTTTCCCAACGAGAGGGTAGCATTTATGGGAGAAGATATCACCGAAGCATACGATGGTTGGAGAATGTTCTTTGATGGAGCTGCAAACTTCAAAATGGTGGGTATCGGAGCTATCTTAGTGTCAAAACAAGCCAACACTATCCGGTATCTGCAAAACTCAAGTTTTCATGTACCAACAATATAGCAGAATATAAGGCTCGCATCTTGGGACTCAGGTTAGCCATTGACATGAATATTCAGGAATTTCTGGTGATTGGAGATTCTAACCTTTTGGTACATCAGGTTTTAGGAGAATAGGCTACAAACGATACCAAAATATTTCCATATCTATACTGTGTACAAGAGCTTATTAAGAGTTTCACGAATATAGAATTCAAACATGTTTCGAGGGTTCAAATGAGTTCGCAGATGCATTGCCCCCTTTATCCTCTATGATACAACACTCAGACAAGAAGTTCATCGATCCTATACCAATAGGAATTCATAAGCAGCCACTTTATTGTGCTCGTGTTGAAGAAAGTGATGGAAATCCATGGTTCCACAACCTCAAAGAATACTTGGCAAAAGGATAGTACCCGGATCACGCAACTCATACTCAGAAATGCATACTCCGAAGGTTATTCCAACCACTTCTTTCAAAGCGGAGAAATTCTGACAGAAGGACTCCTGACCTGGGGTTACTACAGTGTGTCAATGCCAAGGAAGCATCCATATTGCTCGAGGAAATACATGCCGGAACTTGCGGACCACACATGAATGGTTTTGTCTTAGCCAAGAAAATACTAAGAGCATGTTATTTCTAGATGACTATGGAAATAGACTGCATCAAGTATGTACAGAAGTGTCACCAATGCTAGATACATGCTGATATGATACGAGTGTTACCCAATGAACTCAACGCAACAAGTTCACCCTGGCTTTTCTTTGCTTGGGGCATGGATGTCATCGGTCCAATCAAACCCGCTACTTCAAATTGTTCATTCCAGTGGCCATAGATTATTTCACAAAAGGGGTTGAAGCCGCATCTTACAAGGCTGTAACTAAAAAAGTCATTGCAGATTTTGTTCGGGATCGCATTGTTTGTTGATTCGGGGTACCAGAGTCAATCATCACCGATAACGTCTCCAATCTTAATAGTGATTTAATGAGGGCCATGTGTGAAACCTTCAAGATCTAGCATAAGAATTCCATAGCATATAGGCCGCAAATAAATAGAGTTATAGAAGCCGCCAACAAAAACATCAAGACGATATTGAGAAAAATGGTAGATAATTACAAACAATGGCACGAGAAGCTAACATTTGCTTTGCTTGGACATCGTACCACAGTTTGCACATCAACTGGAGCAACTCCTTATTTATTGGTTTATGGTACTGAAGTGGTTATCCCTGTCGAACTAGAAATCCCTTCTCTAAGAATCATACAAGAAGCAGAGCTCATCAACGCAAAATGGGTGCAAAGCCTCTATGAAAAAATGGCCCTTATTGATGGAAAGAGAATGAATGCGGTATGTCACGGTCAACTCTACCTGAACAGAATGGAAAGGTCTTTCAACAAAAAGGTCAGACCAAGGAAATTCACACCGGGGCAGTTTGTGCTAAAGTAAATTTTTCCACATCAAGATGAAGCTAAAGGGAAATTTTTACCCAATTGGCAAGGTCCCTACATGGTTCATCGAGTACTAA
Organism: Nicotiana glauca; assembly: GCA_026770625.1. Taxonomy (NCBI): domain Eukaryota; kingdom Viridiplantae; phylum Streptophyta; class Magnoliopsida; order Solanales; family Solanaceae; genus Nicotiana; species Nicotiana glauca. Next base: position 31,250 of record MU738751.1, on the reverse strand, counting down.
CGGGAGGAGCAATTATACTTGCAGAAATGGACGGAGAAATTTGGCCAAAACCTATCAACTCAAGCGCAATCAAGAGATACTATGTTTAGGATTATTTACATTTCTTCATTTGAAGTAACTAAACTTCGCTTGACTTGATTCCCATTTAAGAGGGGATACGTAGGCAGCCATGTGGGTTCGGTCACATCTTAATAAAATCTTCATCTTGCCATTATCAAAAAACTGGGGCAGAATTTTGAGGAGGACCCTCAAAATTCTAAAGCAAGTCCAGCCAACTTTGTCATGTGCGAAATGTCCAAAGTGTTGTCAGAAGTATTGTATTTAAACTGTGGCAGATACTGAGGGGGACCCTCAAATTCTAGAGCAAGGAGGCTGCAATGTCTCTAAAATATGGCACAGACATCAGTTCATCTATATTATTTAATATTGTGTACTATTACACTTCAAATAACTATATTTCTGCAAAAGCATGCATATTTTTTTCGAAAAACTTTATTTATATGACAGCCAGATGTTACCCAGGGTAACTCAAATAGGATCTCAAGGCAGGAGCAAAGATAAAACAAGAAAACAAAAGCGCGAACCAACCTTCCCCGTAGAACTCACAATTTTTCTTTGGATGCAGGCACAATAAGACAACGATATCCGCAGACACATCAAGTCACTGCCTCCAAGACAACAAATTATCTAGCACCAATATTTTTAGCTAAGAAATACTTTACTTTCTCATTATCACTCATCATTTTCTTGCATGATTGCCTCCCTAATTGCATAAGGCTAATCATTGCCTTTCCCTGCATGAGACTAAGCACTGTCTCCTCTTTGTATGAGCTAAGCATTGCCTCCCTAATTGCATAAGGCTAAGCACTGCCTTTCCCGGCACGAGACTAAATATTGTCTCCCTCTTTGCATGAGGCTAAACATTGTCTCCCTAATTGCATAAGGCTAAGCATTTCCTTTCCCTGCATGAGACTAAGCATTGTCTCCCTCTTTGAATGAGGCTAAGCATTGCCTCCCTAATTACATAAGGCTAAGCATTGTCTTTCCTTATATGAGACTAAGCATTGTCTCCCTCTTTGCACGAGGCTAAGCATTGCCTTTTCCTAAATGAGATTAAGCATTGTTCCCTCTTTGCATGAGGTTAAGCATTTCCTCCCTAATTGCATAAGGAAAAGCACTACCTTTCCCTACATGAGACTAAGCATTGTCTCCCTCTTTGAATGATGCTAAGCATTGCCTCCCTAATTGTATAAGGCTAAGCACTATCTTTCTCTACATGAGACTAAGCATTGTATCTTCTTTGCATGAGGCTAAGCACTGCCCCTAATTGCATTAGGCTAAGCACTACTTTTCCTTGCATCGAGACTAAGCATTGTATACTCTTCTTGCATGAGGCTAAGCACCGACTCCATGATTGCATAAGGCTAAGCACTACCTTCTCCTTGCATAAGATTAAATATTATCTCCACTGCGATGTCTAAGACCTAGTACTGTCCTCTGATCACCTAGGGCTAAGCACTGCCCTCATCTTATATGGGACTAAGCCTCGTCTTGTCTCATCTCGCATACAACCGAGCATCATATCTTTACATTTTCATGGTTTGAAACATCGCCATTTTGTCCAAATGAGTCATAGTCCGAAGGCATCATCCTCATAGATGGGAGACACCATCTCATGGCTTGAGTATCTCTCAAAAGTGCACATCATTATTCAAAGGCGTCATAGTAGAGAGGAACCATCCTCATGGACCAAAGACATCATTTCATATCCTGCGAATCCCTTATCATACGCTTCATGGCCCAGGACATCATGGTCTTAGGACATCATCCTCACCGTCCAAAGACAACCTTTATGGTCCAAAAGGAATTTGCATCACGATTAAATTCTAGTAATAGCCCGTATATATTCGTATGCGTTGTATTTAAGTTTTACAGGTAATCCAGGAGGTAACCGTTCTTCAAACGGGAGCAATCTTCGCTCTGGTTTCCGTTCACAATGTTCACATCCATCAATTGTTTCAAGCGTAACCGACCACCATCAATTACCTACCTTCACTCTATGACCGTTCAAATATTTGTTCAGTGATATATCCATAACGTTTCAAATTCACATTTGTGACTTCGCATAAATTCATCCGATACTATCTTGTCCAAAAGAACCCTTTCCAAAACATACGATCATTCTTATAACAACTCTATCGGTTCCGTTCACCGTTAGATCTATAATTATACATGGCATGATTCCCGTAGTACCAGGGATATGTAGGCAACTCAGGAACCAGGGTTCGACCCCCATTTTTCAAAAATCACATCACTCCTCACTCAACTTGGGCATAATTGGTCATTATGTTTTTACCCGACAACTCTTTCATCATTCCCGGGTAAAGAGGGACAGTTGTTGATACCTAATTTGCTCTTATATTTTCTCAAATAGTAAATATACTTTCAAAACATCATTTTAGCATCATTATTTAGTTTACAAATCTATACAAGCATTTTTTATGATTATCCATAAATTTTAAAGCCTTTAAATTGATTTTTCTGCATTTAAATTATTTGAATAATTGTTAATTACTCCTTCAAATTTTTTTTTTGTGATGACTTAGTTACCTAAAATTATTATTTGCACCTATAATATATGTTTCAAATATTTTACTTCATTTCATATAATTACATTAGCATTTTTTAAAAGCTATTTGCACAATTTAGCAGTAATAGCCTATACTCATATAGAAATATTCTTTATTTATGTCATTTGTGTCAAAATAGCATTTTTATATTTTTATTATATTAAGTTATTATTTTTAAGCATTTCAATGTATAAATAATATTTTTTACTTATTTACCAAACATTTTTATAAAATTATTGAGTATTTTAATGATAGCCTAACTTAAAACTAATTTTTGGACCAAATTGGCCCAATATCCTTAGCCCAACCCCCCTAAGCCCGATCCAAATGACCCAAATTCCCAATCCAGTCCAAAACCCGACCCAACCCTTCTCAAATCCCAGGCGTTAATAAAAAATAATCAACGACTCATAACATTTCCCCCATCTCTCCTTATATCCCCACCCCAAAACCCTAGGGACCATTTTCCCTTCTCATCCTCTCATCCTCTCATCTCCTCTGAGAAACCCTAGCCGTCACACCCTAGTTCCTCTCAGATTCCAACCAAGAGATGGAATCTGCCTATACACTTAACTTATTGGTCTCTTCTCACTATTGGTCATCCATTTATGGTGTTACTTAGGTGCTTTCTTAAGTTTGTCAAGTGAGACATTCTGAGATCGGAATAAAGTGGCTCGAATCTTTGATTTTGGGAATTATTTCTTCTATATACACTCAGTACCAGGCTATATGAGTCCGATTCAGTGAGATCTCTGACTATTTATGTTCTCCCTCTTAAACTTGGGCTTCCCCGATTTCTCACCTAAATTGATTCTGAACTAACATTGCATGTTTTCTTTCCTTATTCTATGTTTGATTTATTTATTTCCTTGTTTGTTCGTTCAATTTGTACTGTTATATAAACCCCTCCTCATTCCCCTTAGAGGCAGACTTTAATCGCTATATTCGCACTAAAAATTGGAGCTTTGTTTTGCTATTTTCTCATTCTCTTGTTTTGTACTTTGTTTTTGGTCGGTTGAAAGTCAAGGCCACTGAGATTATATTACTCAACATTCTCTTGGTGAGAGCATTGCCCGGCGTTCCTTTGAAGCTCTTGGGAACTTTGACGCATTAAGATTCTAGGTTCTCGTGGAATTTTGTTCTTTATTGTTTCCCGTTTAGCTGGTAAGTCATTTGACCTTTAAAATTTCGTTCTTATGCGTTTATGATTATAACATCCCTACTTCTGAAATCCATGGCTAAATATGTTCTGGTCTACTATTGTGTGCAACTCTGTTAGCTTTACAGTTGTTTTAAGTCTCTTTAGCATTTAATTTCACCTAATGTTGCTAGTTCTGAAACATGCTTATGCCTAATTTGAATAATTTATATTCTCTTAAGTCCGTCTAGTCAATGTGCTCTGAGTTACTTCTTTGTGTGACCTTGTCAGATTTACACTTATTTGAACCTCTTTAGTAATTAATTTTACCTAAAAACTGTCAATTATGTTATTTAAGTGTGCTTCATCTGAATACTTTGGACCTTCTTTAGTTAATTAGCCTACCGTGTCAATACCTGAATGCCTATTTGACATGAGTTTACTTTTCCCACTCTGCTCTGAATCTCTGTAATGATAGCCTTCTATATGTAATGTGTTCTACTCTATGTTGAGACCTTTTCTATCAAAAAGTACTGGCTCTCTGTTAATATGTCCCTCACATGTCTTTGGTTCACTTGATTCATTACCATCCCTTTAGTAGTAATTGTCATAATCTGTGTTTTCCTACCATGTATGATGTTGTTTTGTTTCCTGATGTGAGTTAACATCACTGTCTTATGACACTAGGATATATACTACGCATAATTTAGACCTTTTAGGTCTTCACTTGTTTTGTATTATGCACCTGTGTATGATAATCTTTGTAAATTGTCTCTCCCCTAACTTTCTCAACATGATTCTGCCTATGTGTTATTTTGCTAAGTGTTGAAGTCTTAATGAACCTGCTTCTAAGTCTTGTGACATGCTTGATTAGCTGCTATGTGTTCTCAGCTTTGTTATGTCTACTTTAAGTTATAAGTGTATCCCCTCAATGTATGTCCCTCAACCATTGTCCACCTTCCCTCATTTGTTACATATGCCATCCTGAACTTCTCATTCTTAGTCGGTTGAAAACCAAGGCTACCAAGGCTCTTACTACTCACCTCCCTAGTATGAGCACTGCTAGGGTCTATTTGAGGCCCTTGTGAACTCTGACACACTAGGATTTGGGTCTTTAGTCACTCCCTCTCCTACTGAAACCTAAATTATCTCAATTCCTTCTTCCTATTGTCTAAGGAACATGTAAGCTGGTTTGTTTAAATGCGTTAATGCCTGGGTAATATGGTTGATCTGGGGTTGGGTGATTTGGCTTTGAGATCTTTTATGGATTCCGAGTTGTGCTGAGGAATATGGTTACTCGTAGAAAATCTGGGATACCGGGAGGAAATTGTTGAAGGCCCAAACAGTGCTGGGTATTTCTTTGGGCCTGTTGTGGACCTATTTTCATTATTTGTATAATATTTGTAATCTTATTCATTATTAGGCCTATAATAACTTTGTAATAAATAATTGGGGTGTTAATAAAAATGGAAATGGGTAAATTCTGATGTTTGCATGCAAGGGTAGAAAAACATGCCTACAGGATTCAATGATTTATTTGCTCTATATGCCATTCAATCTCTATGTACACTGTAGAAATCATGTCATTAAGAGAAGCACACACTCGCACTACTTGTCTGAACATGAATTCAAATTCCCCAATCATTCCTACTGCTATGTGTTACTAGAAAACCTGCCTATATGAAATAAATGTCACTGAACTTTCTTTCAATTCGCATTAGCATATTTACTAGAAATCATGCCTATAGGATTCTGATTGTTTCATTTGCTACTGTGTCACTATTCACTAGAAATCATGCCTATAGGATTTTGATCACTTCATTTGCTATTGTATCACACTATTCAACTAGAAAACATGCATATAGGGTTAAAGCATAACAATAAAATCGACTCCAAGTGCTAATCGTTAGAGATCTTGTCTATAGGATATAATTATTCGTCTTAATAATTATTAACATTGCACCTCTCAACATTGTTTATTATTCACTTAGGCCATTATCAAAAACATGAGTAGTTATGGGTTTCTCCCAACATATTTCACTATCTTAGCACGTAAATCACTTAGACACAACATCTGTAGGTTAAATAACTAGAAATCTACAGCCTCAAATCAGCATGCAACAATCGTGTAATTATTTGGAGACGAGCAGCACCTTGCATCTGAAATTGCCTACATGTTTTAATCCAAAGTCACATAGAAATCATGTCTATAGGGCTTAAGATTTTGAACAGCCTAACATGAAAACATATTTCGCATGCATTTGTTGCTTAAGTGTGGAGTCTAACTTGAGCCCTTAACTGCCTGTATTTGAAGTCCAATAAGTGTTTTTGTATGTCGCCTAGTTTTGACAATTCTGAGCAGCATAAGCAAGGTCTAGAACCACCAAGTAGAGGTCCAATACCTCCTGGACCATAAATATGGGACGGGTAGTGCACGCATAGAACACGATATAGAAATGAATTAGAGAGCTTTTAGGTAAACAACTTTAACATAGTAATTGGATAGCAGGAGATGATAGTATGTGCCCGCTGAATAATATGAGTAACTCCCTATCTTAAGGGAGTTACGAAGTATTATTTATGTTGCATGGGGTGATCCTTTAGGCTAAAAGACTTAGGACCCCCCTCTTTTATATGTTGTTATTAGATCTAAATTAGTTGTATTCCTATATTCATACTAAGATCTGTACTAATCATGTTGTAATAAAAATTCTTTGACCTTTAAATTCTCTTTGTTTATTTGATCACTTAGTTTAATTGTAATCCACATAATCTTAAGTTCGGCCAGGACCCACAGTTGTGGACCTCGAAGAGTGCTTAACACCTTCTCTCTGAGGTAATTTGAGCCCTTACTCGATCTTTGGTGGTGTTGACTAGTCAAACTAAGTTATTTGCATAATAGGTGCCCTAACGCACCTCAAATATTGTTAGGTGCCGGCTCTTCTTCTTTTCGCACTCTATCTCCCATTCTAAAAGGAGTTGTCACGACATCGAAACTGACTTTCGCGAGAAAATGGGGTGCGACAATAGAAACCTCCTTGGCACCACCCTGTAGTACCGTCTCTCTGAGAACCATCAAGTGCGGATCATCAAACCGTCAAGCCTTGATATGCTCCAATAGTGAAGACCGAGCAATGATGCATGCCAAAATGTGGCTCGGATCTAAAATTTCCAACCTCACAAGTCTGTTAGCCAAGAGCTAAATATACAAAGCTAGTGGCTTCTCCTCTGTTGAAATGAATGTCAAGCTACCCATACTCTCTGCCTTTCTGCTCAAGGTATCCGCGACCATATTCGCCTTACTGAATGATAAAGAATGGTAATATCATAATACTTCAGTAACTCAAGTCATCTGTACTACCTCAAATTGAGGTCCTTTTGCTTGAACAAATGCTACAAGCTACGATATCAGTGTAAATTCACAGGACACCCCATAAAGATAATGCCTCCAGATCTTAAGAGCATGAACAATCACGTCCAACTCCAAATCATGCACTGGGTAATTCTTCTCATAGATCTTCAGCTGACATGAAGCATATATAATAACTCACCCTTCCTGCATCAATACATAACCTAAACTGACACGTAAAGCGTCGCAATACATAGTATACATCCCTGAATCGGAAGGCAACACTAAAACTGGTGTTGTAGTCAAAGTTGTCTTGGGCTTCTGTAAGCTCGCCTCATAATCATTGGACCAACAGAATGGAGCACCCTTCTGGATCAATCCAGTCAAAGGTGCTGTAATGGATGAAAAGCCCTCCACAAACCAGCAATAATAACCTGCTAACCCCAAGAAGCTCCTGATCTTAATTGCCGAAGTGGGATAAGGCCACTCTAAACTGCCTCAATCTTCTTGGGATCCACCCCAATACCCTCGCCTGATACAACATGCCCCAAGAATGCTACAGAATCTAGCCAAAACTCACACTTGGAGAACTTAGCATATAGCTTCTGCTCCCGCAAGGTCTGAAGCACCACTCTCAAATGTTGCTTGTGCTCTCCATTCAGTGCGAGTAAATCAAAATGTCATCAATGAAGACAATGACAAACGAATCAATGTATGGCCTGAACACCTAGTTCATCAAGTCCATAAACGTCGCTGGGGCATTAGTCAAGCTGAAGGACATCACTAGAAACTCATAATGGCCATATCTAGTACGAAAAGCAGTCTTCGGAACATCCAAGTCCCAAATCTTCAACTGATGGTATCCTGATCTCAAGTCAATCTTAGAGAACACCATAGCACCCTACAACTGGTCAAACGAATAACCAATATGCAGCAACGGGTACTTGTTCTTAGTGGTAACTTTGTTCAATTGATGGTAATCAATGCACTCAAATAACACTGGTTCACCCCAAGGTGATACACTTGGTCTGACGAACCCCCTTGCTAGCAAATCCTCAAGTTGTTCCTTCAACTCCTTCAGCTCTTTCGGAGCCATACGGTATGGTGGGATAGATATAGTCTAGGTACCTGGAGCCAGGTTAATACAGAAATGGATATTATGATCTAGTGGCATGCCTGGAAGGTTAGAAGAAAACACATCGGAGAACTCCCGGACTACTGGCACTGAATCAATTGCCAGAGTCTCTGCGGTAGTATCCCGAACATAATCTAGATAAGCCAAACAACCCTTCTTGACCATATGTTAAGCCTTCAGAAAAGATATAACCCTGCTAGATGTACTGACAGACGAACCCTTCCACTACAATCTAGGCAACTCTGGCATCGCTAAGGTAACAGTCTTGGCATGGCAATCAAAGATGGCGTGATATAGGGATAACCAGTCCATGCTCAGGATGACCTCAAAGTCAGTCATATCAAGCAATAGAAGATCAGCTCTAGTCTTGTATACATAGAATGTGACCACATAGGACCGATAGATCTGATCCACAAAAATGGAATTGCCCACAGGAGTGGACATATAAATAGGAGTACCCAAGGACTCACAAGGAATATGTAGGAAATGAGAAAACAGAGATGACAAATATGAATATGTAGACCCTGGACCAAATAATACCAAAGACTCCTACCGCAGACAGAAATAATACATATGATCATGGCATCTGAGGCCACAGTATCTGGTCTGACCGAAAAATCATAGAACCTAACTGGACGCCGACTGGTTGGCCTCTACCTGACTGAATATAGCTGGCGTCCTCCCCCTGCCTGGCCTCTACTTCTAGGATGGCCCCTACCCTCCTGCCCTTCGCCTCTAGGTGATCGGACGGCTGGTGCTGAAATCATGGGCTGATGGCCCTGCTTTACTACCTTGCCCCGAAGTCTAGGACAAAACCTCTTCATGTGACCTGGATCTCACAGTCGTAACAACCCCCCAGTACCATAGAATGCTGCCCTGAAGTCTGGCCCTAATAGCTCGAATACCCACTAGAAGAACCTTGAATAGCTGGTGGGTGGTATGAACTCTCTAGTATGGCACTAAAATAGGCGCTTGAAGAACCCTAATGGCCTGAGTACCCACTGGAAGAACCCTGAATAGCTGGTGGGCTATAAGAACTCTCTAGCATGGCACTGAAATAAGGTTGCACTAGAGCATCCCAAGGAGGTGGTGGTGCTGGATATTGGTCCTGCTAGGCTGACCCCTCCCATATTGACCTCTGCCCCTAACTAATGCACCTCTAAACTCTCCAGAAAAATGGAACTGCTTGTTCCGCTGCATCTACGCTCTACCTCGCTGATGGTAACCCTCAATCCTCTGGGCTATATCCAGCACTAGCTGATAAGAAGTCCTCATCTCAACCTCCTAGGCCATACTACCCTGAATATCGGAGTGCAACCCCGTAATAAACCTCTGCACTCTCTCTACATCAGTAGCAAGTATCATAAGTGCGCGAGATAACTCAAAGAATCTTGCCTCATAATCGATCACTAACATCCGACCCTACTGGAGCTGCTCAAACTAACACCGCAACTCTTCCCTCTGGGAGGGTGGAATATACCTATCCAAGAAAAGGTTTGTAAACTGATCCCAAGAATTTCACCATCTACCGGCCCTGCCCTCTAGCTGAAAGGTAGTAAAATCCACCCCATGAGAATCTAATATACTCATATTATGTAGTATGTCCCTGCACGTATCAATGAAGTCCCGGGGATCCTCATGTCTTTCACCCCCAAAGACAGGAGGCTAAAGCCTGGTCCACCTATCCAGTAGTTTTTGTGGCTCGCCAGTCGCAGCTAGTCTAGGCTCAAGTACAACTACTGCCACTGGCTCGGCCCCTCCCACGGGTAGTGTACCCATGGTCTGATATACGGCAGTTGTATGCCTAAGGTCCTGAGCAGTAAGAGTCTGTGCTCCCCCTCCCACCTGAGATGTGGCTGGGTCTGCTGGAAATAAACCAGTCTGGGTTATAGAATCCATGAACCATAGCATACGAACCATAATCTCCTGGAAGTCCGGCGTTGACATGAAATCTACCGGTGCTGGATTTGTTCCAGGCGCCTTTCTTGCTCCTCAATAACGGGATCCTCTATTGGATCCACTAGTGGTACAGTTGGGGAAACTCTAGGACGTCCTCGTCCCCTACCTCGGGCTGGTGCCTCCCCCAACCTCTACCTCGGCCTCTTGCAATAGGGGAGCAGCTCCTCTCGGGTTTGGAATGTCCGTTGTGCGCATTCTCACCATCTGTGAGAGAATAAGAGAAAGACACTTAGTATAACATCAACTGCACGATAGGAGATGAAGAAAGAGTAGTTTCTAAACACCCTATAGCCTCTCAAAGATAAGTACAGATGTCTCCATACAGGTCCGCAAGACTTTATTTGGCCTGCTCATAACTTGTGAGACCTGCTTGGAACTAGTGCTCTGATACCATATTGTCACGATCCAATTTTATTTTAGACCGTGATGGCGCCCAGCGCTGCCGCTAGGCAAGCCGACAGTGAACTAACTGATTTTTCTTTTTAATAAATTTCCAAGTAATTAAACTTTCCTTAATTTAAAAGATTTAAGAAATAACATATTTAAAATAAATAAATTGAAAGCAACTGAGGGCAAGAAATAACATATTTAAAATAAATAAATTAAAAGCAACTGAGGGCAATCATAATCATAGAAATAAACCAAGACCGCAAGTCTACTAGCTTTTGACAAGACCTGGTATCATAAGTGTAAAAGCAACTAGTAAGGTTTAGAAAAAAGAATGCTACTCTACTGTCTGAAACAAAAATAGACAAGAAATAAGTAGAAGGAAGACTTCGACTGCTGCAGAACGGCTCGGAAGGCAGTTCACCGTGAAGTCTCGAAGTGGTAATCAAGTGTGCACGCCGGACTGATATCCAGATGAACCTGTCTCAAATCCTGCACATTAGGTGCAGAAGTATAGCGTGAGTACATACACAACATGTACCCAATAAGTATCTAGTCTAACCTCGAAAAAGTAGTGATGAGGAGTCGACTTCGACACTTACTATGGGCCAATAATATAATAATATAAAATACTAGTAATATATATATATATATATATATATATATATATATATATATATATATATATATATATATATATATATAACAGAGA